>JAAAKQ030216610.1:0-11536 GCA_010016005.3 Zanna intricata | reverse complement strand
GCTGGTGAACTGAATTTGAGTTTCTATGTAATTCTGTCTATTTTAATTGAAGATTTGAACATGTGCTGAATGTCTCTGAAATTCATTCAAAAACTTTTTTCCAATCAGCAGAAACAACACTGACTTCCAATGTCTCCAAGAACTGGGATTGAACTGGAAGTGGGCTAAAACTGATCCAAATTTGTTAAAAGTACCCTTTTAATTACTGGCAATAAATAATGGGTTTATGGATATGACTCAGAAACTAAAGCACATTCATTGCTTTGAAAAAGGGTCCAAATTTGTCATGACCGATAAAAGCATAATTAAGTCAGTCAAACGTGAAGGTTAGTGGTGATCTCCAATCGATTTAATCGTTGTGTATATGGCATTCAAAGTCACATGGGCAGTTAGATTGATTTAAAGTAAGCGCAAGGTTTCATGCTTCGGTAATATAGTTTTAGGGCTACGTGTAGGTCGACCTAAGCCTATGGTGAGGGCAATTGCTGCTGAGGTATCTTACTCTGATGCTAAATGTCGACTGCAGCATTTGCATCGGGGGCATCCTGACAAGAGGCCTGGCTGATGACTGAGATATGTAATCAGTATGAAGGTCAATAAGACGACTCCCGGTAAAGGGGTAGGAATGGAAGGGGTGGTGTGGCAACTGGAATTGTCACTTGGTGGGTGTCTTCCCCTAAAGGGGTTGGGATGTATATATGTGGATTAAATGAACACAATTGAAAGTTTAATAAAACATTAAATACCAAACATTATGGACCTTCACAAAATTTTAACTTTCAATTTATCTCTTTTTTCTTTTCTCCCTTTTCCCTTTTTTCCTGCACTTAAATTGGTCCAGTAGTTTTTTTAGTCTATAGTAGACATACAAACATTGCCTTTTATATATACACTTATATATAGAAGAAGAAAGTCTGTTTGTATATTAGTTTGTTTTATAAATATCTCAACACCAGTACCACCTAGCGGGTATAGTTTTTCAAAAATGTTTTTTTTCACATAACTAATATATATTCTGAATATGAGCAAAATCAGACAATAAATACAATTTTTCAAAATATCAAGATCCCTGCGCCACCTCGCGAATCCAAACTAATTGAGAAACCTGAGTATAAAAATGTGTGTATTCGAATGCAATGTTGTGTCAAAATTCAAAGCAATCAGTGAAGAACTTTCAGAAATTTAAAATTTTTAACAAATGAACATTTACATTTTTATTTATATAGATATAGTTCAAATTGATAGCTGATTAATTAGGATGTGCGATGTACAATTAGGATGTTTTACTTTATGTGTTGATTTATTATGTTTGAAAATAATGGAAAAAAGAAATTGGATTAAAAATAAAATAAACTGCTGCATAATGGTGAGTTAAAGAAGGCCTTTGGCGAGGATGTCAACAGCAAGAGTTTTATGAGTGATACAAGTAGTTTCAAGAAGCCCGTGATGATCACATAAGGGTTGGATATTCTAACTCATTAGATGTTTAATCTTTTATTCTTCTATTAATTCCCTTTCTTGCTGGGAGTGTTTCAGTCATCATCCTGAAAAGGCACCACTTTTTTAAGGATCTATGGGGAAGCAACTTCGCCAGCAGGATTATCTACATATTCTCTGATATCTATCAAACATTGAAACAAAAAGCCAAAGCAGTCATTAAAGTACATACTTGGTAAAGTTTAGCCTCCTATTCTAATCGTAAACTACAATATTATTTAATTAGAAAAAAAATTAATCACCTTACCTTACTGAATGTGTGTCCACAAATACTGCATTTATAAATTACACTACCGTTGTTAACTGCACTAACACCACCACCACCACCGTCACTGTCTGTTAAGATTGTCTCCTGATGTTTATGTGTTTTTAAATGTTTCTTTAAGTTGCCTTTTTGAAAGAAACTCTAAAACAAAAAAGTGATTAAACTCTGGTAATAATAATTAAAAAAGTCAAATGAAATAAATATGTTAGAGAAGTACATTTCATCTGGTATAAAAATTTACATTTAATTTTCACACAGTCACCATTTACATTTCTTCCGACAGTGAACTGGTTTTCTCATTTTTTGATCCATGACCTCACCGTGTCCTTCAGTTCATCATATTCATTTTGGTGCTCCAATTGACAGAAACAGGTCAACTACTGAACCATTCATCTTCAATATTTGCTTTACCAGTTTCTGATGCCCAAAATTTAACAGTTCTATTCACATTACTTTGATCAATCGTTCATCATAAAGGTAGTGATGTTGATGGTAAGTGTCACTAGTGTTCACTATTTCTACAGTTAAAAAGTCAATCACTGCATATTTAGTCATGCTGGTATTCAGTCTCATGTATTCATCTCCTCTTTATTTATTGTAATAAAATATACTAACTATATCATCTTCTTTAAGTAAATATAAATTGAATTTGTTTACTATTTAACCAGCCTAATTGCCAGCTAATAATTATTTGTAATACTTAAAATATATTACTGTAATATTATTCTAATTTCCTATTTTTTATACATCCAACACGAACAGTAACATTTTAACAATCATTTCATATAAACACATGCATTGAGCACTTATATAAATTAAAGCATATAATTTACATATAATTAAATAGTGTTTAATTTATTCAAAAAGAACCAGCGACATTTGTTAGAATTAATAAACCACAATGGTTATTGGTTCAATAGCATGCATATTTGCATCCATAAACAATGGTCTTTCTTGTTCGGAAAAACTAAACATATATTTAGATTTTATTTTTGCTTGATGAAACACATATTAATTACATCTATAAAATTGACTACATATCCATTCTGATCCACTACTTGTACTGTAATGAGTATTAACATGAAGATGAAATACATCATGTGGTGATTCTATAATTTTATATCCTCATTCGACGTCAAGAAAATGTTTATGCAACACATGTCCTTCTTTGTTTATATACGAGTACAAACCTATAATTATGTTTTACAAGTTACGCATATGGCATTCACCATGCTAATGGAAATCAGTTCAAGGAAGTGTCCCATTTATGTGGTTTTAAAATGTCTTAATCAAAGCTTAATACTGATTGGACTGAGTATGGTCATATAAAATAGATTTTTAAAGAAAATTACAGCATACACATCTCATAGTTTTCTTATCGTATTAAAATGCTGATACTAAAGGTTGAAATCTTTCTCTATAAACAAAACATTGTCTTCCCCAACAGAAACTGTAAGCACAAGTGACCCAAGTAAAATAAATCTGATGTATGTTTGCATTCATAGTTATACAATATACTTAAAGGTGTTTCATTGGAATTAAAATATTTAATTAGCTTTGATGGCAGTTCCAATTTGCAGATACTGTCAAAGTAATCGATCTTATTCATGTTTTACGATAACACACTCAATATGTTCCAGAGTTCATTTTTCTGCACAGGTTAACAATACCCAAATCTACTGAGTTTGTTTTTTCTGGTAATGCATCTCTCATAAAAATACCTATGAAATCATTGATGCCCAAATTAAGCACAAATTCCACAAATCCATATCTGATAGAGGTCTGCGAGAAAGATCTTTTAACAGTAATATCTTTTTTTGATGACTTCCTTGTTAAAATCATTGAAGGTTTTTCTTTTTGATTCTGCAACTGGTATGCCATGAAGGTGCTTAAGTGTTCTATATTTACAGATTCTTTCACTAAATTTGCTCTTTGCTTTCATGGTATTAGTTACCACCAAAGGCAGAGCTTTTTAACAGATATGAGCATCAGATGACTCTACTCTTTCTGCTAACATTCTGTCCTCTTCAGCCCAGTTCTTCGAATCTGAATACTTAGAATGTGTGATATTGTGCTACTTGCACATAGCACCTAGCAGACTTATTCCCAGGTTACTTCTTTTCAAGGCTCACTTGAAGTTAGGTACCTGGTCCATAATACTTTTACCCTAGGATGTGAAGTTCTACTAACAATAAATTTATACCTTTGTTTATTACTGTTCTTACTGCTTTCTTTATTACATCTCGCAGAAAACAGCATAGCTTTTTTCTGTTTTGTGTGTTCTCACAAAAAAAGCTCAGCTTTTAGCTTTTTTTGTGAGAAGTGAGTTTTGGCTCATTACTAAAACAACTGATGGAATTATTTTTCCACTTAATAATTTTTGAACATTCTCTCCTGTCAACTGATATGTAAATAATAAACAATTATAATTATGAAACTTGTACGTTATTGTTGAGAATTTGTCTCAATATAAAGACGAACCACAATATTTTCTATTATATATTTTTTGATATTATTCTTTCTTTGTTCATCAATAAGCTTCTTACAGCTGTTTAAATTAATAGCATCTTTGTCATCTTTATCAGTACTAAATTACAGATGTGATGCTCTTTAACATCGATATCACCCTCCAGGGTTTTTTCAAAGGGCATCTCCACCACTGATGAATCAAATGTTGACCTGCTCTGTTCAGATGCATCACGAATAATTAAGACTAAAATGAACATATTTCCTTTCATAATTTTTAGTTCTAACAGTTTTTTGACCGTCAAATTTAATTCCATTCTGATGGACAGTACAACATTTTTCACAGCTCACAGCAGTACAACATTTTGATGATTTGGATCATCAAAATAGATATAATCAGTTCTTGCGGTTTCTTTAAAAATAAACAATATCCTTATCCTTCTGCCAGTTTTTTCTGTGCCAGAAACTACTTCTTTATTACCTTTATATATTTTAGACCGACATTCGATTTCATATTACTATATCTCAAGTTTTGTGTTCTATGAGCATTAGTATGTATAAAAATCTTTTTGTGCTCTCAGGGATCTTTGTAGGCACATATGGTACAGAGTCAGTTCTTTCTTAAAAAGCAACTTGGATAATCCATGCGTGCCTTGGAATCTTGTTCACCTATAAAAATTCCATCATTTTGATAAAAATGAGCAGATTGTCTCCGATTTTAAAATTATTATTTCAAAGTGAATTCTGTAAACATTATTGGTCTTATTTTTTACATCACTTACAGTATCAAGTTTGTACTCCCAAGCTAGTTCACCTTCAAATTGATTCTAAACCAGTTTCATGGCCTGCAGAGGCTTTTCTCTTAGAGTCTTGAGCATCACTTCTACTATGAGTAAAATATTTCACAAAATACTTTAAATAATATATGTAATATGTTTTGTTTGGTGAAATAAAAATCTGTATGTAATAATTTATAAAAAGGAAAATATCACAATCTTATTATCCTGCTAGGATGCATTTAATATAGTAATAGTAATCAGTTCTATCTTATTATAATTAAATAATTAAGGAATAAGTTAAAAAATAACTAACCATACTGCAATGTATGCACTGAAACCGCTTGAAGCCAGTATGCATTTTGATGTGTACATTTAGGTTTTTCTTCATTTTAAATTTTTTATAACATACTGGACACTCCTAAAATCAAGTTACAATATTAATCCAATAAATAGAACAAATAAATAAAAACAAAATTACAATATTCTGATTATACATAATATTGATTTCCAGTTAACATATTAAAACAATATGCAACTATAAACTTTTCTATTCAGTACGAAAACTCTTCTACTAATACAGAATGATAATTTTAACAGCTTATAAAACAAACTGAATTCTCTTTACTTTACCTCAGAATTTCAATTAAATTACTATACATTGGACAGTTTAATAAATGTTTAAACAGGTAAAAAAATAAGAACTGTTTTTTAGAGATATAACATAGAAAATCATACAAATCCAAACTCCAGAACCACAATCATTTTTACACTTGTTGGTTTACTGATATAATTGATTTTCTGCATTCAACGTGATCATTTTCATTTCATCCCCAAGTACATTTCAGTCAGAAAATAATTTATTACCTGACTTTGCAGATAGTTTGACCCATTTTTCATAAATTTACCTTTAATAATAACATTAATATTTATGGTTTAGATCTAAAAATATTCAACAGATTAGCAAATTACATAAAGGTTAAGGAGGAAATATCTTGCCAATTAATAAATATTCAATAGCATCTGGCAAGAATTGTAAACTTAACTTTTTTAAACATCCTTTAATCCTGAAATTTAACCCATTCCCCAACCCAATCCCATAGGGGGAAGACATTCACCTTGTGATGATTTCAATCGCCATACCATCCCCTCCATTCCTAGCCCTGATGGGCTTTACCGGAGGTCGTCTATGGATTCCCTAACTGATTACATCTCATAGTCAGCAGCCAGCCCTTGGTTGGAATGTCACCAATGCAAATGCTTTGGTAGACATATATATCAGTGAATTTTAACTCGCGTCCTTGCCTTCGCTGTAAGCTTCTATTGATTTACATCACCATCTAAACTAACTAACTGTATTCGCAGAAGCACAAAACCCGCACCTAATCCATTTTTAACACAACTCTTGTGGCTGTAAATTTCCCACCATTGTTTATTACACGAGTTGATGCAATGCTAAATTCACTACCCAAAACATGTTGATTGCAATGAGATAAAGACCTACTTTTATCAGTTTACAGCAAAATACATCTGGTTCATAAAAGGAGTCAAGGACAAACCCTCTCATTTCAAAGTCCTGTATGACATTCTCTTCTTGCCACATTCTCCAGCCCGACATTGGTAAGGGCATTCCCCCTTCTCACAGTGACATGGACCACCAAACCCTGACAGTGCAGACACCACTCCACTGATACTGACACTGGTAATGCTATCTAAGTTTGACCCCAGCAAGGCCACACCCACACTCCACAGAGGCATGAACCACCACACCTCTACGGTGGCAGCACAGACACACCATTCTGCTGACGTCAACACTCACCCAGCAATAAAGTTGAAAATTATTGTTAATCTCATGACCTTATTTATTTTCCTATTAAGAAAATAATATTTTAAAGAATATTCCAGAGAGAATTGTTAAATCAGTAAACATTTTAAAAATTAATAAAAATTAAATTATGTTCGAAGATATACCATTTTAATGAGTCATAAATAAAAATACTTACAGGTATTTAAACTAAAAATATAAAATGAATATACCACACATCCCTTCTGTAATAAAATTTTAAAACCACTTCCACCCATATACCATTTTATTTAGAAACTAAAAGAAGAAAAAAGTAATGCAATTTTCAAGCCAAGCTTGAAGCTGTTAAATGTTTATAAAGACTAAGTTTTAAGTGAGGGGGCTTTATATCCTGGCTCTTAGAAATGTTTGAAGACTGCGGGCTGAAATTTCATAAAAATGAACTTTTTTCAAAAAGTTTTCATTTACATTATTTTTCATGGTAGTTTTAATTTTTTTATAAGCTTTTAGAAAAATATGGAGAATAAGATTTTCACAAAATCCAAACCCTGTAACATTCTTATCCAAAATTTAACAGAATCAATCCCACTAGTATGTAAACTCCAACATCAAACTTAATGATTAAAAGATACCAGGAGACAAACATACTTAATATACATTGCTACATACATAAAAATTTACATAAATTAATTTTTTTTAAATCATTTTTCTTTTTGGACTCAGGAACTTCATAACACTTAGAAACAACCTTTAGGAAAAGTTTTCTTCAAACAGAAAAATATGCTGGAGATTCAGTTAAACTAAAATACTAGAGAGTAAGAGTAAGAATAGACAATGACTTCACAATTTTAGAATGTATCATTCAAATACAACAAATATAAAATAATAACTAAGTTTATAATAACTTACATAACAGGCATCTGAAGGTATTAGCTGGTGTGTCATTATATGTGTCTGTAATATATCTTTTCTATAAAACTTCTTCTGGCAAACTGGACAACAAAACTGAGGTTCACCTGCATTAGATAATAAATGAAAATGTAAGTTTTATATGACGTTCTATTAATTAAAATTTACAAGAAAGACAGCAAGCATTCTAAAAATTGTAATATATTAGTAAATAAAGGTTCCAGTAAAACTTACAATAGAAGGAAAATTGCAGTAACAAACAGTATGTAGAAACTGATTATTTATATACAATATTTATTTATAAGTGTTGTGCTTGAATTTGTTTATTAACACTAAAACAACAACAAACTTCACATCAAGAAATATTATCAAGTTTGTTTCCATGTAAGCATTCCAACAACTCATTAATAATAAAAGAAGAGTACAGAATTAAATTATAGAATTAAAACATTTTAATACAGGCTCACCACTGTATTGTACACATGTAAAAATGTTTAAAAATAAATTAAAACTGGGTACTTATTGGAAAACAATACTGCTAGTAACAATAACATTAACAAAAAAAAAATTTAATGTTTCTATAAGTGTGATACCATTTTTTGAATTGTTTTTTCATATATTACAGATCTGTAAATACAATTTTTTTATCACCCTTAGTTTTAAATAAATTACGCTTCAAAAAAAATTATGGGAAAATATGGTTAAAATCTGTAAAATTTATCATTTTGCATGGCTGTACCTGTGTTAGAATGATTTTGCTGATGCTTTTCTTTTATAAATAGCCTCAGTTGTATCCCAAATTAATGTCCAACAGTAATTGGCTAGCATGTTAGTATTCCATTTCCCTTTACAGTGGCTTTCCATTACCAAAACATCTTGATGGAAACGTTCACCATGTTAGTCACTTATGTCTCCAAGGTTGTCTGGGAAAAAATCCAGTTGTGAGAGGAGGAAATGTATTTTAAAAGACATATTACATCCCATAGTCCTGTATGATATAAAAAGTCGATTAAAAATATTGTGGTAATTGTCGTTTTTTTTGTTTGCCGAGAAAATTTTTGCAAATGTCTTTAAATGAAGCCCAAGCTGCACTTTCAACATTACTTAACATAAAGTTAAATACAACATCTTTGACCAACTCTTTTATTTGAGGATCAACAAATATTCCTTCTTTAATTTCTCCTTCACTTACATTCGGAAATTTCTGTCTGATGCAAAAATCTGGAACTATTCTTCTTCAATGCTTTTACAAAATTTTTCATTAGTCCTGGCTTGATTTGGAGAGGGAGTAAAAATATTTTTTTGGATTCAACTAAGGGCTCGTTAATAATATTTTACCCATTTGGAATTAAGTACTCTCGTTTCTTCCACTCTTTAGTAACATAATATTTATCCCTAGCTCGACTGTCCACAAAGAAAACACTTGCACTTAGTATAACCTAACCACATGCCAAACAAAACAGCTATAACTTTCAGATCACCACATACGTTCCAGTTATGATTTTTATAATTTATTTTTTCAAGAATGTCTTTCATCACATCGTATATCTCTTTCAAATTCATACCCTAAGTGATTGGTATCAGAGGATATCTGTTACCATTGTGTAGTACAACCACTTTTAAACTGTACTTGGACGAATTTATGAAAAGGTGCTAGTCCTCAGGTTTATGAACTTGTTCTTAGTCCAACATATGTTCATCAATACTCGTGCACTAAACCAAATTATTTTCATGAATAAAGTACTGAGAAAGTTTCTTTTGTTGGTTTGAAAAGCACAAAATTTCTTATTTTTTTTGAAGTAAATTCTCTCTTGCTGATCCTAACAAGTTCAGCTTGATATTTTTTTTTATAAATTTGAATCTGTAACCAAGTTATTTAATTTCCCGTTAAGATATAAGATGTAGCTTATCAGAAAATAATTCAAAATCAAAATCATTGTTGTCTTCTTCAGTACTGCTTGATCCTTCATCGCTGCTTTCAAAACATACATTCACAAGTGACTCAGGAACCGGAATAATTTCACTGTAAGATACAGGCCTGATTTCAATGAAGTATATTTTACAGTAAGTTTAGATTTTTTTAGAAATTCCAGACACACCTTGTTAAACAAAAGTAACAATCAGTTACATGATCCTTTGGTTCATGCCAAAGCATAGGTACACCAAATGGCAAACATGTACATTTCAGCCATTCTCTTAAATGTACAGAACAATTAATGCATACTACTGAGAAGTCTAAGTCTTATCCTAATTACCAGTTTTACACAGAAAGTACAAGTGATATCCTTTTTTAATTAAAGGTCTAATGTTTTTTCTATTCGATTTTAAGGTAAACTCACCACATACATAACAAAAGACACCCGCATCATTTACACAATTTCGGGTAATTATGACATTGCACTGTTTTAAAAAAATTAAACAATAATAAGACTGAATAAAATTAACTCATTCCTAAATCCAGGGCTTAATACAAACAACACAGGTGGGCTTTTCAGCTAAATGTTTTGACCTGACATGATTAACCTTGTCCATGAAGGCTCACTCTTCAGTATTAGATATGATGTCATTATATGTGACTATGTATGGTTTAACACTTTGTCTAGCAATGTTTATTTATAGCTTACAAATTATGTTAACAAAGTTAAACAATAAAAAATGAGCTAACAAAATACAGTAAAGGAGCTTAAAATGCTAACTACATGTTGAAAAATGAAAAAATTCTTTTAATTAAAATTAAAAAAATTTTTCAAAGATGGTGGGTGATAGAAATATTCTGAGTTTATATTTGTTTTCAGTACCAAAAAACAAATTAAAACCATGAAATCCATGTTAGAAAACAAAAAATTATGTTTATCAGAGTAATTAATAATAAATCAAGACGACTACTCTACAAAAAATAACAAAATTTTATGTTGTGATACATAGATAAACTTCTAGAAATAAAGTGCAAGTACAGAAAGAGAGAGTGAATGAACAATGTTAACAGACAAATAGATTTAAAAACAGTAATATTAACAAACAATAAAGAGGAACGACAGAAATAATTTTTGGAATACAGAATAAAATTTGAAGACAAGAAAATTCTAGAAAATAAAATAATAGCAGGACAATAGATGTTGTTTTGAAACCATTATCTCTTGATTGAACAACAGAATGGATCAGTTATATCTGGATAACAAGGGATGTAAATACTGTTAACACAGCCAGTAAATGAAAAAAGAGAGAGAGATAGGAGGGAGATCTCTTGTTTTGCAATAAAAACAGCAACAGTGTTTTGTTCTGAAATTAAGTGCAAGAAAGTGTTTTGTTACTTCGTTGTACAGAGGGGAGACAATGTAATGAATTTGTCCCTCATTCACAATGAACTCATTGTTAAAAGTATAACTTAATTTCCTTTTGAAATTATACCCTCACTATCAAAATCATTTCTTAATTTTGTATTAATTTTCATTAGTTTTGTAATTCATAATAGAATCAAAGTTATTGTTTATAGAATATAATTTGGTTATTTTCCAAATAGTAAGTTCAGTGAAAAATAAATAAATAGTATATTTGTAAGAATTTTAACACATATAATCTTTCAATATCCTTCTTCACAATAACATATGACAAGATAATATTGAGTTAAATGAAAAATTTGATACAAAAAAATAACACAGTAACCAAAAATTTATGTAATTTAAAAAACTTCTATAAATAGATATAAATTTAAATATAAAATAAAATTAATAAATTCACATTAAAAGAGAAAAATAAATTTTCATATTTTCTAGGAAGAAAAGAAAAAATCCTACTGATACAATAGAACCTGTTTATGAA
>JAAAKQ030216599.1:0-11536 GCA_010016005.3 Zanna intricata | reverse complement strand
TACCGGTGTTCTTTGGTGGTTGGGTTTCAATTAACCACACATCTCAGGAGTGGTCGACCTGAGATTGTACAAGGCTAAACCTCATTCACATTCATACACATCATCCTCATTCATTCTCTGAAGTAATACCTTACAGAATTCCGGAGGCTAAACAGATAAAGAGAGAGAGGACCTTGGAAACCTGTAAAAGATACTTTTTGAAAAACTTGAAATGACAAATTTCGAAGTTTTTTTGCCAAATTTATATATGTTTAATCTTTTCGTAAAACGAAATACATCATATTTTACGAGTCGCATTGCTTAAATAAAATATTATTCTAATAATTCCCTAGCATTTATGGACCATAAAAGCGAGAAATAATATTAAAAAATACTTGCTAGCACAATTAAAACTACAAAGACTTTAAGACAGACTTTCCTGGAATAGCAATAGTTTTTTATGGAAATTAGACGTACAGTAATGAGACAATAATATAATAAATTAATTAAAAATTATTTTTCAGGTCTAAAACCATAAGAAATCACAAACGTCCTAAAAGTTTTAGTAGACTTTCTTCCACTATTTTACTGACTAAAGTAGGCTATCAAAGTCCCGGGAGAACGTCATGATGCACTCTACGTAAGGTATCATTAATCTAAACATTCATTAATAGTTTATTTCCTGATTTAACTATCATTTAATTTTTTTAACCTAAAACTTTGTATTTTTTCGTTATATTTCCGAAATATTCTTTTAAAAATTGTATTTCCAAAAATCCATTTAGGAAATTAAATTGATAATATAAATAAATGATTCAAAGAATTAATGTACCAAATGTTTTATTTTATTTTTCTATGCGATTTTAAAAATTTGTAACATTCTACCTATGAAAAATCTCAGTAACTTTAAGCTTAAATTATAAAATTGTAGCATGTACAAAACGAGCAGAATTCTGCAACATAAAAATTTGGTGAGTACTGGGAATTCAATATTTTAATTCCTTTCATACATTTCTACTCTATGCATTATTAGCGTTTGATTCCCTTTTCTAAGAACAAAGATTATTATAAAGAACGAATAGCATCTTTTCGTTATCAATAACCTTAAATATTAATTCCAAAATTCCGTTTATTTAGGCAATGTGTATGACGTCAGAATAAAACATGAAACGTAGCATAGATAAAACAAACTCTATTAACTATCCTAGCAAAATATCTTCAGTGTAAGGAATGCTAAAATCAGAATGAAAGAAATAGGATTGGATGAAAGAAGTATAACATAGAATAAACAGAATACTGGGTTGCATTTCCTGCTGATTCAAACATAGATGGTTCTTTTCCTTTAGGAAATCTTGATACAAATGAACGCTTTTCCCCAGAGAGAGAAATTCATTCCATAAAAAATTTCTTTCATACAATTACTTGGTTGCTGTATATTTGTTTGTATGTTATTTAAATATTCAGTTTCTCGTCTGTATGTTCATTAAATACAAAAGCAAAATAGATTATGTTCATAAAATATTTTGTGTGTGCTGATATTATTTTTTAATAATATTAAGAGGATCAGAGATTAACTGCTTCTCTCACAATCAACATATTTTTAATTTGAATGTTTTTCCTTAATCATTTTTTATATACTGATTCAATTATAATATTTATTTTTATTTTAAATATATTCAGTATTTTATAAATTAAATTTTCTTTAAATTATATCTGTACTCTTTTTTATTTAATGGAAAAACTTTTTTCTTAAAAAAAGAGTTTATTCTAAAAATCATATCAAAAATTTGATATTAAATAAACAGCAATTTTCTGTATTTAACCACAATAAAATCATCAAAAAACTAAATTTTTAATTTTATTATTACATTTTTACAAAAGTTAATTAATTTACAGAGAATTTTAAGTACAGTAAGTAGTAGACATGTTATAAAACTCTTTACCCTTTTTAAAAACATCACTTCGATACGATTACTGTAAACGGAGATACCATTATTTTAAGTACCATTATCATTGAAAGGACATTAAATCAAGGTAGAGATAAAATCCAATTTGATAAAAAATGTATTTCCTGCTTACCAACAATATTTTACGATGCAACATCCTGGCGCATACGAAGTGGTAACGACATCTTCAGGGGCTATACAAAACGACGACTTGCAAACGCATATATATCATATATGTGACATTAAAATGAAATGTCACATAAAATGTGACAGTAAAATGAAATGTGAGATAAAAATGAAATCAAAATTGTTATTATTATAACAGTCGGTCGTCATTAATTAAAATAAGTTGTACATTAAGTAAAATGAAAGTCACGTCAGTATGATGGTTACAACTGTTATGATATATGAAATAAAGTACCTATCACTTAATAATTGTTGTAAGATTTGTTTTAATAAAATATCATTATCAAATTTAATTTGTTTCATCATTAATTTACCATTATTAAAATAATATATATATATATACATACATACATATGTAACTTCTCCAATATGCTAGTTTCATGATAATTGTTAGTGTATTCTAATATTTAAAACAATTCTTTTGGGTTATAATTATGTTCGTTTTCTATAATATGTTTAGCGATATTAGATTGTTCTTTATTATTTTTAGTTATGCATCTAATATACTCTTTAATTCTAATTGAAAATGAGCAATTTTCCATTCCGATACTTTTTATATTGCAGTTTTCACAACTAAGCCTATACACTCTTTGTTTTTCTAAATTGTTTGTTATTATATTTTAGTCACATTCGACGACCCAGACGAGAGGATCGAGAATACTGCCCTCCGGACATCCTTTAGACAGGGTCTTTCTACTTCTGTACCACCATCACGCAGGACGATGGTCAACCTATTCTAGATATTGCTAAAATAGCTGGAGAGAGTGAGAATTTCATTTTTGTGTGAGACCACGACGTTACAGTTGAAACAAAGCAGAGGGCCACCACAAATTGTTGAAGGCCCCGGGTATGTCCAAGAAGACGCCGAGTACATACTTACACTCGCTAGCCTCTGCTATATCTAAAACCCTGAGAATAGCGTCCTCCTTACCCTTGCCCGGACGGAAACGTTCATCCACTAACTGATGAGCGGATGTGAGCCTGTTATTGATGACGCGGTATAAGACCTTCTCGAAAATCTTACGTACTACGGGCAAGAGCGTCAATGGCAGGTAAGAAGATCTTACGGTGGGATTCTTGTCGCCGCCTTTGAAGAGAAATTTCAACTCACCATGTTTTCAACAAGCTGAGAAGTATCCAGCAAAAAGGATCCTATTGAACATTCTGGTAATAGTGCCAAAAATAATTGGTAATGTGCGAACTAGGAGTTCCACCGTTATACAATCATATCCGGGGGCTTTGTTTCGGGCCAAACTGCAGATCACTTGGCGGATCTCTACTCAGTGATCTCAGAAGACTATGTTTCACAGCGAAAACTTGCGACCTCCCAACGGATTCGGTGTCTCATCGACCTCAGTATCACCTGGAAGCTGATCGTTCATCAGAAGATTGAGGACACGATCTTTATCTGAAACAACACCATCTTTGGTCGAGAGGGCCGACAGAAGAATGTATTTTTTCCGCTTGTAACCAAGGGCTCATCGACGACACCCCAAAGGTCTTTAAAAAATTTCCCTGCTCTTGCAAAAAAGGGCACCAGGAATCACGCGTAGAAGACCTAACCTTCTGAAAGTCTTCTTTCGACGATACTCTGCAAGCAGAGCTCCTTGCCGAATAGGATCCCCATTGCATTGACCCGCTATCCTGAGCCGACCTTCAGCCCGCTGTATCGCTGTCAATTCCCGAGTCCACCAACCAGCAATTCTCTTCCGAACCGTACCGCGGGGAATGTAACCGTCAGCGGCTTCTATCACCGCTTACGAAAAACTCTTTGCCAGGTCCTCTAACGGGAGTGCACCCAGACCTCAAGAGATAACCCGGAGTGTGGCCGCAAGAATATTAGAAAACTTAGATCAATCCGTCTGCCTATGCAGGAAACGCTCATTTTTGAACAGGGACGTCCACCCTATAGTAATCATGCATCCCACGTACCAATTATTAGTCGATGATCACTCGTGCAATCATCAACTACTGATTAGTTCTGAATCCAACCAGGGATATCCTTATCGTTGGTAAATCAATATTGGTACCACGGAAGGCCCACCCCTCATTGATTGTGCCAACGAAACTTGTAAACTCGTCGACAACATTGAACACTTCAAAGTTATACTGCACGAAGAAACCTTCGATCAATTCACCGCTGTCGTCCGTGATCCCACTGTACCAAAGAGGCGAATTGGTATTTGCATCGGGGCCTATCATAATTGTACTAGTAATGGGTACACACTCACACTACAGCGTGACAACCGATAACAATCATCTAGCAGCTAGTACTATGGACGCACGATGCATTTGGTATGCATTTGGCCATCCCCTCTCCTACAGATATTTCCTACAGTAAATTCGCATAAGTAATCCTCTCCTGTCTGATTTCATCCTGTCATTTGAAAGTACCTTGTTTTCTGTCTGTTTCATTTGTTCTTATTAAAATAACTTTACTTGCACTGAAGTTCAATTGTGAATTTGTGAATTTTTTAATATAAAATATACATATTCCTTATAGTTGACCTATTTTATTTAATTTTAATTCTCCAATTGATTTTCAATCATTCAAGAATATAATGAAAACATGAAAATAAAAATAAATATATTTAAAATGGAATAAAGACCTTTTTCTAATAAAAGTAGGTTTATTTAATGACCATATTTAACTTAATTTCGTAATAAAAATATTGAGTAATCTGTAACATACTGCATAAATCATTGTTATAGAAAGTATGCATTTTAGAAGTTAATTAATTCTTTGAAAATTGTATTTTGTAAATTTAAATTTAATTTATTTAAAGATAATAAGGTTTATATCGATTTCAAGATGGTGCCCCTCCGTTCACGTAATGACGCTACTCTTTATAAATCACATGGTTATGGGTTTGACTCCCAGCTGGAACTATTATTTTTCTTACTCTCTATTATTTCATAAATCTTCATTTTTTTAAATAAAATCCTTCATATTTTAAATTAAAAGCAGAAATAAAAAATGTGTTGTATTATATTTTACCTAATATTTCAACATTTAATATTTCTTTTTATTTCTCTTTGAAAAACTATTAACTTTTATTGTAACTCACTCAAACTCTACCGCCAAAACCAATCTTATTTTAAACTTGATCTTTAGAATTATTTATGACACGTACTTCAATATTCCAAAAAGATGTTACCATCTTTTATTAATTTATTATTATTATATATATATATATATGTAATAAAATATTTATCGATTGATGTAAAGGAGAAATAAAAAGACAGACTTAATTTTAGTTTACATGATCTCATTTTATTACAACGTTTTAAATTATTGGTCTCTTTAAAATTATATTACCTATAAAGCTAACGGAAAAATATAGTTATAGAAATTAATTGTTACAATTCGTTTAGCATTTCAATATACAGTTGCAATAAAAATTTCAGTTATTGAAGTAATTAAAAATTCAGATAACACAGTAACATTTATTGCAATGTTAATAGCCTTGCTATCATTAAAATAAATTAGTAGATTCTACTCAAGGAGAATTCCATGAGAATCAAAAATTATTTTTTTTAATTTAATAGAAGTAGGTAGAATTTTAAGAACCCTTTCCTTTCTTGAGTTGTTGAACATTTTTTAATATAACGAAGAGTTCTAAAATAAAAATTAAAACACTTTCAGTCCTGATTTCAACTGTTAGAATAAAAAGTATGTTTACTTTGTGTAAACATATTTATGTTTACAGTAGTATGTTTATTTTCTGATTAAAATAACTATATCAAATATATCAAAGATGAAAAATATATCGATTTTGTAAAAGTAATTGAAACGGTTTTTATGTATTTGTAGAGAATACAGTTCGCTAAATTTAGATTTTCTTTGTACAAAATAAATGGTAAATTACCCTACGGTATAAAA
The DNA here is from genome assembly GCA_010016005.3 of Zanna intricata. Lineage (NCBI taxonomy): Eukaryota > Metazoa > Arthropoda > Insecta > Hemiptera > Fulgoridae > Zanna > Zanna intricata. The sequence goes on along the minus strand of JAAAKQ030216599.1, from coordinate 5,542 downwards.
AATTTGTTAATTGAAAAAAAAAAGATCATTAAAATTTCCAAGCACAGAATGTATCGTGCTTGTAATAGCATTGAAGGCCCTGAAGTCGATTTCAATCGAGCTACTGAAACATTTACAACTAGTCAATCCAAAGCTGACTAGTTAAATCTCGTAAGTTGCTATTGGCTATTAGATTGATAACCTAATAGAAATCAATGTTTTTAATTGATAAAATAGATTTTGATATCCAATTATTTACAAAATTTACATTCTGAAATTAAGATTAAACTGAGTTATTGCTTGTTCTTCTTTCAACTACGATATTGAGAGACAGCACGTAAAAATTTCTTACAAATCCAATTTACTTTCAAAAACCGTATAGTGAACAAAATAAAGAAAAAAACGTCAGGGCTCTTTGGCCCTGAAGTGCGGTGATCGCCTTCACCGATGCTGTGCAACCATTATGGCTTAATGCCATCTCGAACTGTTGTCTGAAGACAACTCCCGATAAAATTCCGTAAAACTTGGGATAGAATCACGGCCGTAGCCTTGAATCTCAAGATCGGTTAGATTTCAATGGTATGCATGGCTGTAGGTACATCCCACCAATGCATCTAATTATTGGTCCTCTGAACTGTTAACATATAATTCCTCGGCTCTTCCGTTGTCCGTGCGATATCCTTATCCTGACCTCTAAGAATTTTTTACATTAATCCTTACTTTACTATTCAAGTAATTGTTCAACCTCAACCAACCTATCCTCTCGCTTATTAAACTCATCTTTTAAAAAGTCGAATTTGACATAATATTTTCTACTTCATCTATGTTCTGTACTAAGGATACCTAATTTATCCTCAATATAAGACATATAATTCGATTATTATCACTTTATTCATATTTTCATTCATCTATGTTAACACAATAGCGGTCTTATTATTGGTAACGGTCTTTTACTTCTAATAAATTTACAATTATAATTACAAAAATAAAACAATACAAAAATAGAAAAACCTTATTACTAACTTAAAATTTAATTACTGTTTCTATTAAAATTTAACTCTAAACCAGATTTACAAAACAAACAACATAAAAGTAAATCAAAGGGTTAGCAAGCAAGTAAATCTACCAACTACAAATATAAATTTTTAAGTCCCTTTTACTAACCATTCTCACTATCTCACTTCTGAAACTAGTGTCCCGTGCTAGCAGTTCGATAAGGGTATTGAGAGATAGCAAACGTAAAAATTACTTACAAATACAATTTATTAGTTGTAAATAACTTACAGTGTTCAAAATAGGTCAATATAAATAGCAAAATAGAATTCCATAATTTACTATGTACCTTAAATTGGCAAATAGAAACTAATATTAAATTAATAATAACATAGCTGATAAATCGACAACTTACTTGATGCAAGAATTATTTACTTTTAATGTTTACAGAAGGAACACCTTATAAATGAATACCACTTTCAAATTGTTCACAAAACACTCACCGAACACCATCTCCTTTTTAACCATTGTCCAAAAATGGAATATCCGGGACTTATTCCTCGCTTGTTTGTTACCGCACACAGTCCGATTGAACTCGCACATTATTGGAAACAAAACTCGTGTTAAATGAAAATTGTACTGAACTCGTATTTAACGCACACTGAAATCGAATTTATCGCACATTAAACCGAACTTGAAATACCGCTGGTCCTCGGCAGTATCTATCTGTATATCCAGACCTGATGCTTGATTTTTAGTAGCAGTACCCAACCAGTCCTTTTGTTTTGTCAAGTGTAATAATTTCCATTGTCCGTACCTTTTACCCTTTTCTTTAAACTCTTTTTCACAAAAAATTACTTTGTCGTTTCTTCTGAATTTTTTTTCTACGTTATCTCTCTCTTTCTTCTTCTGGAAAAAACTAAATCTGTTACAATATATAAGTATAAAGCATAGTAGCATAGCATACTAGTAGTAAAGCATATATATATATATATATATATATATATATAAGTTGCTAATGATTTCAATAGTTGATAGTCTAGAAATCAAAGTTTTTAATTAATAAATTCCAATTATTTAGAAACGTTCTGAAGTTAGGATAAATTTGATATATAACGTAGTCTGCATTAATTCAAAACCAACAAATTAATAATTGATTATAGAAGACGGTTTTAAAAAACATGTAAAATCAGCAAACTTACAACTCGTAGCGAATTTTTGAGCTTCAATTTTTTTTAGAGAAACTTTCTACCATATATTCCTTATCACAAATATTTTACTTTTTTACATAGGATTACTTTTCGACCGACTATTTAAAAAAATCAGTTATAAACCGTGAAATAATTGTTATATATTGAAAATATTTAATTTTACAAGAACGGATAATTCCATCTGAAGGTAATTTGCAATAAAAGAAATCCCTATAGTATGCTTCCTTCGTTTCAGATTTTTTGCGATTTTTGTCTTTTTAAAATATGATTGTTGATAACTTCTAGAAGAGAGCAGTTATCAACAAACGGTTTTACAATTTTTTTAAATTAACATTAAAAATGTTGCTATTTTTAAAAAGTTAATTTAGATTTATGGTAACGGAAAAAATTTTCAAATTTTTGTATAAAATGATATTTTTGTAAGTATATTTATCTCTATAGTTTAATCCAGTTTTAGTACGTATCAGTGTGTAGAATTTTTAACATTTTATTCTGTTTTATCATCCAAGAGCTTATAAAAAATTAAAAATATTAGATATTATTTTGATTACAATTAGAATTAAAATTAATAAAATCCTGTATCTATTATTGGTTTTAGCCATTTAAAGTAAATATGCTAAAATTACTTATAATATGAGATTAAATGTTTGTACAACGGCTAAAGCGCAAATGTGTGAATATCTCACTAAAGACAGTTTTGAATAATAATGTCTTATAAGACTATAAATTCAGGCGACGACGGGTTTGAGGTTTTACAATAGACCAATCCAGTACTCTATAGTTTCGTAGAATTTAATTTTTATTGAGGCTTACCATTACGGAATATTTTAATTAGTTCACTTACGAAAAATGTAAATCTTTCAGCAAATCAAACGATTTGTTTAAAATTTTTACTTAAAATAACGGTAACTTTTATATGAAATGAAGACTTTTCTTTTGAATCTCCTCGTACCTTATTGTCTAAAATCCTCTTTAAAGTTATTTTACGAAAACATTTTCCATACATTTTAACTTTTATTACGTAAATGCGACATAAATGTAGTCCAAACATAAATTCCGATATTATTAATAAATAGGTCATTCATCTAATACCAGGGGAATCGAAATTTTTTGTTTCTTTAAGTTCTTAGCAGAATCTGAGAAATTCATTATTACGTAATAAACTAATGAAAGGAAATGTTGATATCCTAGAAAAACATACGTTGAGCTTAGCTTATAAATGGTTTATCTTTGATATCCAACGAATGCTTAACCAATAAACTTAGAGGTCATTTAGTAGTTTTGCTTCTATTTTTAAAGGTAAAATCTCAGATTTTATGAAACCATTTGTTATAAAAATGCCAGTTTCCTAAAAAAATCTAATTAATAAGACAAATCCTTATTTTATAAAAAGATTTTTTTTACAGAAGATAAATAAAAGAATACTAATATACGATTAAAAATAATTATACATTATAAGATTATTACTATAGAATTTATCTCGGTAAGTTCCTGCCAGTAATAATATTTGTCTGTATTAAAAAAACAAATTCCATATTGAAAAATCTGTATTTGAATCAAGGCTTTGTTAATTTTCTGATTACTTCATTTTGCTGTATTCCATTCAAACTGAAAACATTCAAATTTAGAACTGAAACTGCAGCTAAAACTGTAAATATTACTTGAGAATAACTGAGTAATAAATATAGAATTTTTAAGAAAAATAAATATGTAATTTTTTAGATGTTTTTAATTTTTTATTAATTTGATTTTCACTCATAAATTTTGATTTTTAATTTATAAATCTCTTTAATTTCACTAGTTTTATCGATTCAATTGATTATAAATAATCAAAAATATTCTTTTTTGTTTAGTGTTCTACTGATATATGTAACTAAAAGAATATTTTTACTAAATAAGCCCGACCATTTATTTCTGGAGAATATTCTTTTTAGCACTATAATGCAAGTTAACCTTCATTTAAAACAAAACAGCAGGTTACAGTAATTTTTATAAAAAAATATCTAAGATATGTTTAGCTTTCTCAATTAAAAAGGTAAATAAAATCTATAAAACTTTAATTAATGTGTATTACAAGATAAACGAATCCAGATTCGACGTGGGACGTGGAACCAGAACGTTAAATGAGTAGAGATTGAACCAGTTAGAAGCCAATATGCCAAGATATTGTTATATTCTATACAAATAAAAATTGTATATACTAACATGATTTTGATATAAATTTCAAACTAAAAGTAAGAAAATTAATTAAAGTTAATGTGCAAATTGTGTGAAAGGAAATATATAATACGAACTTGTATAACTCAGACATTAGCAATACTGCAGATTATAATAACATTTACGATCAGCCCTTTGTTCTGCTGTTCAGAATGGTATGAATAATATCTTTATTAAAAAATACTTCGTACAGAATAATAATGATACACCTTAACTTACTATTAAACCATGTAAATACGTCAACTCATTTTAATATTTTTTGTTACAGTATGTTATATTATTTTTCTTCTTCGCTTATCGATAATTTTCTTCTAGTTTCATCCACCACATAAAAATCGTTCCATGATTAAAATTATAATAACTTTTGTTATTGTATGTTGAATACAATTCTAAAAAAAATCTTCATTTTTGTATGATGAACAAATATTGTAATAAAACAATTTTTATGTACACCTCTGAGTGATTTATTTGTTAACTGTGTTCCTAATCGGTTTATCCATTTTTCAATGATTTTTTTTTTCCTTTTCCTTTTACCTTCCAGATACACATCTTTTTTAACACAATCTTTTAAACAAAAATCCATACATTTAATGTTTTGGATCAAAATATAAAAATTAAAACATATTTTTAATGTCTTTTTTAATATTACAGAAAATTAACTATATGTTTTTATAAGTTACGTAATAAAACAAAGATTTAAATAAAATTTAAACTCCATAATTACAAAATGTTTTTATATATGTTGTTTTAATATATGCTGCATTAGGTACAAGCCGTTTCATATTTTGATAATAATATATTAATAGAATCTCATGAATTTTGAACTCATTCCTGAAATACTGAACTTTTTATTGCAAGGCTAAATACCCGGATCTAGATCGATCCGAACCCCCCGCACCACCATCCAATTTTTTTTTTTTTTTTTTCAATTTTATTGAGTGGAGTCTCAAATTAAGCGGAATTGGGCGCTGATTACGAAAATAAAATGCAACGTCGTAGATCATCTGAACCACCGTAGGGGAAGACACCCACCAAGTGGCGATTCCGGCCGCCACACCACCCCTTCCGTTCCTAGCCCAGGAGGGCTTTACCGGGAGTCGTCTGAAAGACCTTCGCACTGATTACATATCTCAGTCATCAGC
>JAAAKQ030216566.1:0-11537 GCA_010016005.3 Zanna intricata | reverse complement strand
AGGAACGGGAGGGGTGGTGTGGCGGCCGGAATCGCCACTTGGTGGGTGTCTTCCCCTACGGGGGTTGGGATGGTATGAATTGAAAATTTAAATAAATCAGAAATACAAAAGTTACTACAAAAGTGAATTCATGGTGAAAGAAGAGGAAAATAAGTAAAAGAATAAATATTAAATTAAAAAAGACTTGAATAATAACTGGTTAAAACCAGGAAATCAACAAATATCATAATGAGGATGAAAAAGGTGCAGGATGACTGTATTTCTTTTTCGACAAAAACCTTCATCTTCCTGTGTAATTTCCACGTGAAAAATTTCCACTCATGTGTAACCTAGATAAAATGTCGACTGAAAATACTCAAGCCACACGAAAAGTGCATGGGATGCGTGGATGGAGGTAGCTAAACGCTTGACCTCTCCGACTAGCTCAAAATTGAATTCAAAGTAGCATTCATAGTAGCGACGCGCGCATAAAATGCAATTATCTCAGCTTCTAGTGGTATTTCTGTGGTTTCTAGTGGAATTTCTATGATATTTTAAAAGATACGTGTTTCAGAGTACTTTTAAGCTGTGCTTTTTAAAATTAATTTAAATAAAAATTTGTGAAAATATTAAATTTGTTTAAAAAAAAAAAAAAAGTGCAAGTATGTTTTAAAAATTACCTCGGCTCTTTTAATTAACCGATTTAAATTTTTCAAAATGTATTTGTAAGTTTGGGTACTCTTTTAAATGTGATTAAATTTTCAGGTATCTAGAGACTTTATTTTAGGCTCTACAAAATTTAGGAAAATGGTTTTTTTTTTTTTATTTAGATTGCAAAATTATTATGCAAAAACTGTCGGACTGATTTTGTTGAAATTTGATGTGTTGCTTTGTCATATCAAAAAGTTTTTTGAGGCAAAATCTAATGTCCTACATGTAATATAATTACTCGAAAAAAATTTCACAATTTTTTTTTTTTTTTTCATTTATTTTGACAGTTATTTCTATTTTTTGCATGAATAATAACGTATTTTTTTATTTGCAACCGACAATGTTGTGTGTAAAAATTAATAAATAAAACTTTTTTTCTTTCTCCATCTTTTCTATAAAAGAAACAGTTATCGAATTATCTAAAGAAATAGGAAGAAAATGGAAAATTTTTTTATATTTTGTTTAATAAAAAATAAATAACACCTGTATCAACTGGGATATAACGAAATAATCATTTCTGATGATAATCCGGAGGCATTAAAGCCAAAATTAGCGATCATGTAGAAAATGTCCAACTTAAAACACATTCCGCCTGGATTACTATATAAAAATTACATCTGAAATAAAACGTAATTTCAAGAATTCAGAGATACTATTTAATAATGTCAGTGCAGCAAATTTTTGAACTGGAAATGATACTTATTAATTAAAAATTATAAAAATAAATTAAAGCACTTAATTTTTTAATTATTAACTTTTATAAAAAAGAAATGAAAAAAGTAATTAATATATAAAGAATACGGACAGTAATTAAATTATTAACAGTATAAAGGAATGTAAAATGTGGACTAAGTTTTTATTTAAAATGAACGCAGCATTTAATAATTTATGAAACAAAGTACTTTTATTTAAATTGAATAAATAATGTTCAAATTTAATTAAATGAATTTCGAATACAAAATGTTCATTATTTAATAGAAATTTATTTATTCAGTAGCTATTTATTGACCTTCATAAGGAGTTTTTCTTTTTAAAAATTAGATTACATTTTGTACATTTTATCTTAATTCTTTTTTTTTTATTTCCTTCTTTTACAATTCATACTTGCCAGTTTTTTTATTCTCTGTTTGCTTACATCAAAGATCAGAGCAAAGGACATTATCTTTTTAGAAAAAAAAGACTGTCTCTTAAAAAATAAAAAAGAAAGAAACATAAAAACGCGTAATATTCGTTAATGAGTTCAAAAGTGAAGGATTTAAAATCATTCTTTTTAAACCAAATTTATTTTATGTTTAAAAATAATTATTAAAAAAAAAAAAATTATATATATATTTTTTAATAATCTACAAATAATTCAAAATTAGATTCTCTAAAAATACTTTTTCAAATTTATTTTAGTACTAACCGGTCAGGGCTCTGCCCCCTGGACTCCATGTATTCACTAAACTTATAGTTGTGTTAATTATAATTATAAATTAAAATTAAAATCTGTTTATAAAAACTGCCAATGTATTTTAATTCCTTCAGAGCAACAGTTTGGTCTATAGTGAATCCAAAACCTTGATTCTTCTCAACAATAGCGGTTTCAAATCAGCTTCACTTAAAAAGAGAAGTTACAGTAAGTTATCTATCCTTTGTACGGGTAAAAATCTATTTTGCTCGGTTCTTAGCGTACTCTATTAACATCACTAGGAGGTAATTGTACTTCGTTTTTCTTGTTTTTTTCAAACATATTTTAATTTTCTTTTTTTTACTTTATGCATTTTTATTCAAGTAACCGGAAGAAGGTAAAACCATTTGCATCGCCACTTACAATAACAGCGACAGTTGCTGTGATGACTGAGGACGCGGCGTACATCATCGAACTCCCTTAAAAAATTGAAATAAAACAAATCTCGAAACTTGTTTTTAGATATTTTTATCTGAAGAGTATTTGCAAAGCTCAAATCTAATGAATATTTCATTTAGTATAGTCGGAAATATGGCAAATTTTTAATCATTGTTAAAAATCTTTTTACCTTTCTTCACCGCTTCCAAAGTCGAAAAATCTAGAAATAATCTTTTAAATACTCACAGGAGGATCACACACGCGCGCGCCAAAAATCAAGTTTATATCTTCATTTGATACCCAGATATTAAAAAAAAATATTAAAATTAAAGTTATTTCATTTTAACTCTTTAAACTCGGAGTTTTAAAGAATAAAATTGTAATTACACCGCTAAAAAAACGTGAACATTTCCATCAATTTATCTTCAGTAGTTTTTACTAGGCGTTGATTCTGAACTTTTTTTTTCGATGATGAAGGATGCCATTTACACACGCCACCACGAGGTCATCGTGGGGTTGTGTCGGGCTCGGACCCAGGACGTTCTCCGTCCCGGGCTAGCTAACAGGCTAAGAGGCTCCGCCAAGGTGTTGTTAGGCGTTAATAACCTGCCCCATACCGACTAAACCTCCCTCACCACTCTTCGCCATCCCGAGGCTGGACCCGCAATTAAGCATAACGCGGTCTCGGGGAGATTTGTCCGGGGTGTCCTCGGTTCGTCTTCTTCGACTTGTTAGGCTCTTTCTTCTCAGCTCCAGTCGCACTCTGTGAACATAGTCTAAGAAACACATCACATCACATCCACTCAACCAAACACACACATCCACACCTTTTTTCATGGTTTTTTTTTTTTTTTTTGAAAGAGTGAGTGTCTGTGTTGTGTGCGCACGTGTTATGTCAGTGTGGTTAATTTTTATTCTTTTTATTTATTTTTTTTTTTTTTATTCTGACCAGTGAGGACTTACTGTTTTATAGATACAGATTTATAACGAAGTTATTTACGTAAAATAGAGTGGAGCTTTTTTATACTTTTACATATTAAGCTAAAATTTCATTTTTCTCATAAAAAAGAATAATTAAAACATATAATTATAGTGAAATAAACTCAAAATTTGAATAAATAATTTAAGAAAGATTTTTTTATGTAAATGAAAAACAACAAAAAATAATCATTTCCTTTGAATTTTTAATGTGTTCATTAAAAATTAATTATAACAATTTTTTACATCGTCATAAAAATCAAATCATTAAAATTTTTCCCTTCTTTTTTAACAAACTCATTTAGTCTCACGTTAAAAATTTTCGAAGCTCATTTTTTAGTGAAATATTTGCAGTTACTTTCTGATGTTTAGCAATTAAATGTTACAGATTTTATCTTTGAGAACGTCTAATAATTAAATTATTTAGTTGCGGTTTTAAAGTGTTAATTAATTCATAAAGAAAATCGAGATTGGTTTTTTGCAGTATCCCCTTTAATGAATTTAGAAAAAAAGTAACACGAAGAATGCCCAATACATAGAATTACTTGTGCCCAGTTGGAGAAAATCGGTTTGGCCAATACTGTAATACAAGACAGAGAACAATGCGATATACATACGAACTAATGCACGAACACAAGTTTTCTTGATCTACATTAATTAGTTGGCTTCTAAAAGGAAAAGATTTTCAAAAAACCGTTACCCAATTTTTTATATGATCACCAAATTTTTCCCTTAATCTATTCTAGATATATTTGCCAGGAAAGTAAAAGAAACAAACTTATTACATTTTTTGGCCTTTTTTTTTGCTTATGGCAAAATGCATTCACTCTCGTTTGTTTCTGAGAAAGGTTGGATGGATAAAAAATAAAAAATTCATTTTAATATGAATTTGGTTAATTTTTATTTGATTTAGATTAATATACATTTTCTATTTTTACTTTTTTATACGAATTAAAGGAAGTATTATGATCGCGAAAAATGTCGGTTTTCAGATTTTAACGGAGATATCTTTTTTGATTATCACTGAATCCATTTTACTAGTTTTGGCGTGACGTCTGTCCGTAGTATATATCTCGCATAAATCAAAAACGATTAGCAGTAGGATGTTGAAATTCTGGATGTAGGACTGTTGTAACATCTAGTTGAGTATCTGTTCTTTTGATTGCAATCAACTGGACCAAAATTTTCCAAAAAAGCTTAAAATAAAAAAAAAAAATATTTGGATTCTGGACTTTTTCTTAACTTCAGTAATAAGCCCTCATTGAGTGGTCTTCAACGACATATTATAAATGGTACTTTATTTCATTGGTTTCGGAGTTATATCCAAATAAAAATTTAATTAATGAAATATTTTGATCTTACAAGGGGAAGGTACATCGGCTCAAATCAGACTTCATCTCGTTAAAACAAAAAAAAAGAGATAATAATTCAATAGTAGTAAAAGAAAAGAATAAAATATGAGAAAAATATCTGTTATTAATGAAACAAAACTTTATGAACTTTTAATTTAAAATGAAAATTTGTACACGTAATTTAATAGGCGTACAAGGAAGTCATGTAGTGTCCACATCAGATTTTCTATTAAAAAAATATGATTTCGCTGACCTTCTTTGGGTATTGAATCGTTTATATCTTTCATGTGGAAAAGTTTTGAAACTTTTACGTTATAAAAGTTAATCTATCATCATAAACACTATGGTGATTATATATATATATATAGGGCATATGACTGTAGAAGTCAGTATGAATATGAATAAAACAATTTTTTAATTTATTTCCTTATTTCCTTGGAAACAATAGAGATAAAATTCTGAATAGTTGCCAACTCTTTTCAATGAAAACATTATAAATTCTTTTATATAACATGTTACAAAGTATTGTGTAGTTACTGTTATATATTCAAAGCATTCATATATAAAATTAATTAATCGTTATAAAAGTATATAGATAATTTAAAAAACATTATATCTTTATTTATATATTTACTCAAGTAAATAGAGACTGACTATTAATAATAGCTAATCTTTGACTAGGAATAAGCCTTCCACCAATCAAAAGGTCAAGGATATAAAGGCTAAATTGCTGAAGAAATTACCAGAATATGAACATACAGTAAAAGCTGAAACACTCAAAACCCCCATAACGGAACACTGGGACGCCTGATATAAACTTTTCAGAAAAATAGGTATTTGAAGTCCAACAATGGAGCCTCCAAAGGCCTTTAGATGAGAAGGCGGTTATTTCAACTGCTATACAAACTTTAGTAGGGAGCATATTAAGCCTTGGCTCTGTGACACGGTGCTGACTGCACAATCGGAGCTGGCATCAGATGATGCCAGCTCCTTAGTAGGAGATCTTCTGTGATTTACTGTGGAGAAACAGAAGAATCCATTTCTAAAGCATCAGACAACCTGGACTTTGGCATCGAGGTATATAGGAAAATGGAAAAAATAAAGAAGAAAGGATGGCCTAAGGGTAAATCAAAGCGATAAAGTATAAGGAAAAGTTGTTTTATACGAGTTTTACAAATTATTTTTGCGTTTGACATAAATTTTGTGAAGTGTTTTGTTTGCGATAGTTACTGTGACATTATTTTGATAAAAATGTCCAAGTTTTTCAAGTATTTTTAAATTTTTTCATGTGTTTTTAATGTGTTTTAAATAGCAAGGGTTCTTTACAACCTGGGTCGTCATATGTTTTTAAAAGTTTTTCTAAAGTGCCTTTTAAGTTTTATATGACAGTGAAAAAGTTTCGATGATAGTGTTTGAAAAAATTTCGTAAGAATTTGTTAGAAAATTTTTTTAAATAATCAGGGCATTTACACCATTATTATTTTGTATTTTTTTAGGTTTTAATAACCACTCACAAATATTTTTTGTTTGTTGACAAGACTAGTTTTTGAATACGTCACTAGTATTCTTTTATGGGGGAGAAAAATACTTTTTTTTTTTTGAAAGTAGAAAGAGGCTAATTACCATAGTAGTCGATGGCCCTAAAATTAAAAAAGATATGCACGTAATCTTCCTTATTTTTCTTCTTTTTTTTTTGGTAATCAAAAATAAATTTTTGTAACCTGTAAAATATTCCAAACTTGGGAGTTTAATGGGAAAGATAAATGGATTGGGATTATTGGGAAAGATAAATGTTTATCACTTTTTCACTTTCTTAAAGCGATATATTCGAAAAAAAATTAAAAAAAAAACTTTTCTAAAAATACATTTGATATTAGAATAGTACATTATGCAACTAGCCCATTATTATAAACATTCATGCACAAGTACGAAGTAAGTTACGAAACGAGCCTTGGCGAGGGACCTAAACTTCGAAATAGTTCATTAATGGCTATTATAGAGAATTTCTTACCGTATTTGTTCTACGGCTGAGAAAGTATTGAGATTTGATATAAATCAATAATAGAATATTTTGTTTGCAGAATATTTTATTTTAAATTTTCAAAAAATACATTAAATAATATATTTTTGTGTTTCGATAGGTTATTAGTCATAAGTTCTGCCTACTCTTTAATATTGATCGGTGTTAAAAGACATTTCTTTCTAAGAATTCGGCATAATTAACAAAAGACTAATCAGTGTAATATAGAAACTTAGTTACCTATTATATACTTTCAAATTTAATCTCTGCTTGCTAACTATTAAATCGGATTAAAATCTAAGAAGAAAAAAAACAAACAGCTCATATATTAAACAAAACCCGGTTGGTTAGTGGTTGAAAAGCCTTTTGATCGGTTTAACACTTGTATCGATAATGAAAATTTTTTTCATAATGACCCTCATTATGATCCAATTCCAGCCGCGTAATAGAAAACGTAATACGACCGTAGAAAATTTTTTTTTAAATTATTTTTGTTACGTAATAATTATTATCTACTTTTTATAATCTCATTAACTTATAAGGAGTCAAAGTATTTTTAATTTGTTCACGGTATCTACGAAAACTAATAAGACAATAATTACGAAATTTTAACGACTTCATTTTTTTTCTTTCTTTTTTTTTTTTTTTTGGTCGGTGATGAAGGAATACCATTTACGTACACCACCACGGGTGTGTGGGGCTTGGACCTAGGACGCTATTCGTCAAGGGCTAGCTAACAAGCTAACAGGCCCTGCCAAGGTGTTGTTAAGTATATATAACCTACCCCATACCGACTAAACCTCCTTCAACGTTCTCCTCCTCCCCGAGATCCAACCCGCAATTAAGCATTACTCACCCACGGGGAGGTGCCTTTGGGTTCTGAGGTTCTAGAGTCCCCGTGAATCATCATCGCCACCCACCCGAGCAAGCCCGGATAGATGACAACTCAGCAGAGGGCTATCAATCATTAACGATTTTCTTATGGATTGTTTACCACACTTCAAACCCTTTGTCAATCTCACTACAGTAAAAATCATTAATAAAAAATAACTGAAAATAAATAACCTAGAACTTCTTTTGATAAATTTAATATAGTTGTCTATATCGATTAACATTATGTATAACGATCATTACCTACATCAGTATCGACTTCAGACATTGTGGTCAACTAAATGTAATGAAATTGTCTGAAATACGCAGATCAATTTATATTGTTATCTTAGTACACATGCATTTGGAAAAATACAGTTTAAAGAAGAGGTAGAGTTATAGGCCACATATTAAGGCATCATGGAATAGTCGCTTTGATATTGGGAAGGACAGGTAGAATGGAAAAATTGTGCAGGCAGGCAACGGTTGGAATATGTAAAACAAATTGTTAGGGATGTAGGATGTAGGAGGCATGTCGAAATGAAACGACTGGCACTAGATAGGGAATCTTGGAGAGCTGCATCAAACCAGTCAAATGACTGAAGACAAAAAAAAAATCTTAGTATACATAAAAACAACTAGTTATAATAAAATTAAAGAAAATGACGGTTGCTTATATATTTAACTTTTAATTTATAATTTTGATGGTTTGAAATCGATGGTTGGACATCGATATACTTCTTCAAAACATCTTTCATAATAAATGATACACATAGCTTAGATTCAACTTTGAATTTGGTGTTAATAAGTACATAACGCAAAGGTCCGGGAGAAACATTTCGAGGTCTACTAGAATTTATGATCCTTTTTTTCTTTTTAATTCTTTTCTTTTAATCTCCGGGACCCCCGTCAGGTATTACATCACAGAATTTATGATCCTAGACACGCCACAGCGTTCTCACGCACTTGAAGAGCATCGTATACGCTTAGATCAAAATCAAGTTCAAATAACGAGAATATTGTAGGTCTCAAATAAGCTTTTGATTATTACCGTGAAATTTGAATTTTAAACATCCTTAACATGATTAAAGTATGTAACCATTTTAATGCGAAAAGTTTCTTAAACTATTTCAATATCCTCCTGATTTTATTAAAAAGCTGACAATGCAGTTGTAGGACATTTCCGTTACGCAGCTTTTATCTAATGTACAGTTTAAACACACACATATACACACAACTTAACTTAAAATATTTATCATTTTATTTAAATATAATATTTTTTTGTTTATTTAATTCAATGATTTTAACTAAAGCGCGCGCGCGCGCAAACCTTATTTCATTCGCGTGGGTGTGGCGGTACTAGTGGCCATTTCAATTACTTTTTTACACTTTAAACATTATTCATTTATTTAATTCTGCCGTCATCTGTGACGTCACAACATAGCAGACGACTAAAACAGCTGTACGTCAGTGCTACTCTAGTTCTTCTTGTAATAAGACAGGATACTATTGATGCAGAATACCTACTTAGCCGCTAGTTTATTTAGATAATATAAACACGCGCGCGCGTGTGTAACGAAACACAAATACACACAGACACACGCACACACAGACACACGCACACAAACACAGTTAAAATCGTTCACGAAGTTGTTATGCTATGATTTTTAATCCTTCGTACTTGTGAAAGACATTGAGAAAGACATAGAGCGAGAATTTATACACACATGCGTATGATATATATAGAATGAGAGGTGAGAGAAAAAACATCGTTGATCCGTCGGTGATTCCCAGTACACTTCTTTTTCTTTCTCCCGTTCTTTTTCTCTCTTTCTGTATATTAGTACGCATATACAAATACATTAATACAGTTATCCGGACCACGTTGATTTATATATACGGTTGTGTATATCTATACGTATTGAAGTGTTTAAGTTGTTTATATAAAATTAATTTTAAGGTAATTGTTTCAATTCAGTGTAAAAATAACAACAAATTTACAAGATGTTTGGATATATTTCATTCAAGAGTATTTATTTCATATTTTAGTTATCGTAAACCAATTGATTTAATTTTTAGAAGAATCTGATAATACAAATAATGTAAATATTATAGAAATTTTAGAAGATAATGGTATTGCAAATAATATAAACATTACCGAAATAGAATAATAATATATTGTAAAATTATTATAATTGATTATTAAAATGTAAATCTTTTCAAACATTCATTTAATAAAGGAAACCAATTTAATTTTTATTACTAAATTATGTAATTAACTATTACTTTATATTATAAATAGATTTTTTAATTCTATTAGGTCCTTTTAAATGAATAATTTCATACATTAGAATCAGTAATAGAATCAAATATGATCATTAACCAGTAGTCGGTACTCATTGTTTTAAGTTCTATAGGCATATAGTACGTGCGAAGCCGTGACAAGGGATGATAGTATTAAATAATTTACCAGTAATTTTATATTTTATCAAACTAGACATTTTCGTTGTATGGATGACAAAAAAATAAAACTAGGGTATAGGACAACGTAAGCTCTTATAATCTCCTTTCCAATTGGAAATAGTTACTGGTGTATCATCTGTAAATAAAGACCAAATCTTTTCTATCTACCCGATTTTAAAATTTATTTGGAATTTTCTTTCAATTTTATTAATTTTTAACATTTAATTAACAGCATTTATAAACTGTCACCATTATTCTATTTATTTTTTTTTTCTGTTAGATTTTCAGTTGTAAAAATATTTTTTCTATTTTAATTTTTATTAAGTTAATAAAAATGGTAAATATAATTGTTGATATCACAAATATTAGTTTTCTATATAGAATTTAATGAAACCAATATAAAAAAAAACAATAATATTACAGCATTAACAAAAAAAAACTCCCATGTAATATTTTTCGTTATGGTAGGAAATACTGAGTAAACATTGAATCGAGATAAAACACGTCTCTATTCCGTCTATATATGATCGTATTTATGAAACTAAGTTTCAGAATAGTTAGATAGTTACAAACACATTGTCTGAAATTATAAATTAGAAAAAAATTATACATTCATAATTGAATGTAAACTATCGAAAAACAATTTTTAAATCTGTTATAAATTTAAAAAAAAAAAAACCTCAACCGCCAAAAAATAAAAAAACAGGATGCCTGGCCAGTGCAAATCATTTCATGACAGGATAATATAGAAGTGCGGATACCCAAATTTCGGACCATTTTGTCATTAGATCCGTAAAAGCTTTATGTCAATATGACTTTGTTTAAAACTATAAACTTCCCGTTGTATGTATCTTGTAAATGACACTGTACATCTCTTTCGACGTATTGATATTGCTGCATTAATTGTATATGCATTTGTAATTTTTTCCCAAATTTTTGTATAAATATGTATAATACATGTATACATATAGCCTATAATACTCCGATAACCTAAGGATTCCAACACGAAGTAACACATCTACCTCGGTTCTGTTGTTGAGCTATTTCGGTGGAACAATCATACGAGTATATACATACACCCTATACACATTAGAGTCGTATTGATTTTGCTGCGTTATTTGTATATACGAGTAGTATAATTTTTCAATTTTTTTTTAAATTTATTTAAACATATATACAAGGTGTATCAAAACTGCACGGCAATCTCTCAGAAACGTATTCTATATCTAAAAATAAGAAAAAAGTTTCCAATAAACATATACCTGAAAACGTTTTAGAAAAACTAGAAAATTGTCTAGAAAAGTGCAATTTTCGTCTTCGATTTTTTGCGGTTTTT
>JAAAKQ030216554.1:2616-26704 GCA_010016005.3 Zanna intricata | reverse complement strand
CAGGGAACTCCTTTCAGATTCTTCCATCTTCTTCTCCGAGGTCTTCTCTAGGCAGTGGTTTATGGTGAAGTGAAACTTGACACTAGGAAGCCTTCATTTATTAGAGCCCATAGTGGTGGGATAGTGTTACCATGGTCGGAAGATAGATGCATGAGCAGATGTGTGTTGGGAGTGCCTGCATGTGTATGCGCTTTGTATACTGCACTCCTGCTGACATTTTCATCTTTGCGCGTCGTCGAGTTAAAGGCGTGTGATAACAATATATATATTTATTTATTTTAAATTTAATAATTTTGATGATCATAAACTAAGAAATGCCACCAATATTCATTGAAACTGCATCCAGCATTACTTAATTTTGGTGATCAACAGAACTGATTTATTAAATGCAGTTTTTACCGTCAGCATTTTATTGTAACTTTATAACATTCAATTATGAGGATACTACTTCTCTTCAGATGTTCTGAATATATGCAGTTTCCTAGTTTTAAGGAATACAATTTACAATCTTATCCAGAATTTATAGTTATTGAAATCTACTCAAATTTGCATTCCATTTAAGTTGTCTATCTTTTATTATTGTTTATTTTATTAGTTAATATGAATTAGTATTTTTATTTTAATTTTTTTTTTATATTTACAGGCCAAAGACCACATAAATGTGATGTTTGCTCGAAGGCATTTAAACATAAACATCATTTGACAGAACATAAACGACTTCATAGTGGTGAGAAACCATTTCAGTGTTCGAAATGTTTAAAACGTTTTTCTCATTCCGGCTCTTACAGTCAGCACATGAATCATCGTTATTCGTATTGCAAACCTTACAGAGAATAAACTGTTTACAAATATATTTTTTCATCGCTACAATGAATTACCAAATAATAATATATAAAAACTACCATTACAGTACCACAAAGTTGTATTTATATAAATATATATATATATATATATTATTATCTTTATTATTGTAATTATTACAATTTAGCTTTTAAGTTATAATCTATTTACATACTCTTGAATTATCTATGTTTTCTATTATTAATATTTTATCATTTTATAATGATTTTCTAATTTTAATGTTGTCAACTTTTTACCCACAATATGATTGTCATTAATTAATGCATTTTGAATGAGTATTATTGAAGTGAAATACATACTACTGCAAAGAATTTTCTCTGATCTATCTCAAAAACAAAAAACCAAGCAAAATATGTATCTTTTTTTAAAAAATAATTTTAGATTTCTGTAGCTGTTAACAGTTGCTTTAAAAGAATATATCAAAATTGCTCCTATTGATTACCTCAAAATTGTTATAACATATTCTGAATACTAGTAATAGGAAAAGGATATGCATTGAAATAAATAAAAATTTTCATGTTGTCTTTATTTAGTTGTTGTTGATCATTTTATTAATAATTATTGTAGTCTAATTATTTTTCTATAGCTTATTTTTTTCCTGTTTGAACATGTATTTAAAATTATATTTTTAAAATTGCATGGTATCAATTATTGAATCTGTCAGTATTGTATAAAGCTCATTTATGTGGGATTTGAATAATTTTCTACCTTTATTTATTAATAAAAAAATCTGTTTTAAAATTTTATTTTATATTTATTCATTGTAAAATATAATTTTGAATTTTTGAACTTTTAAATTTAATATCGAGATAATTGGTCTTATTTATTATTTTAGTAAGTGTTGTCTTATATAAAAAAAAGCAGTCCACCCAATGTAACTGTAAGTTATTCTATCCAAGTAAGTCAGTATACATTTTTTTTTTTTTTTTTTTAACTTAAAAACGGGGAGTAATTCAGTAGTCCTTTAAAGTGTTTAAATTATGCTATGCTATTAAGTAAAATATTCCATAAAATGAGCAGTTATATATCTTCCTTTTTATACATATAATTATAGGCTAAAAAAGTTACTGTAAATGCAATGGCATAAAAATCATGAATTACTGTTTTGTTCTGCATTTTTTCAAAAAAGAAATGCATTCAAATTTTTCTTGCACAGCAAATAAATACTGTAAGTATTGTTATTCTTCTTTTTTTTCCTTTTTTGTAAGTTTTAATTTTATATTTTTTTTTAGTTAAACTTTAAAAAAAAAACCATTGTATTTAGCAGGAAGCATATAGCAGCTATCAATAATACTACTCTTAATCATATAACATTATTTCTTTTATAGAACAACTGAAAAATGAACTTGCATACCAAACTGCTGTACATATGTAACTGCAGCTTGTTATAAAAATCATATCTTTTTATGTAGCTCAAAATACAAATTAAACAAATTTTCAAGATAAAGAAAATAATTTTTAATTACTATTCAGTATATAAAGTATTTTGTTTTTCACACCTTTATATCACAGAAATCATATTATAAAAAACTCTGGTTTGGTAAAAAGTTGAAAATCACAAAATTAGAAATTTCTTATTTAAAAATAACAAAATAATCATAATAATTATTATTATTATTACAGTTTTTTAAATCTATTTAATATTACATTAATCAATCATTGCCAGTAAGAAAGTATAATTCTATTAATTTTAAATACTTAAGTTATAAAGTATTGTTTCATTTGGTTATTAGTTTATTTAAAAATTGGCCTAAATTTGCTTTCACTTGGCCTACATGAGAATTAAATCTATATATTTTTTATTATTTTAAAAGTTAACATTTAAGGTTAATAAAAAAAAAATATACACAAAATGATTTTTTTTTAATCTAATTTAATATTTCATTCTTTGATTATGTGTTTATTTTTTTATAGAAATAAAATAAATTTTATCTTTGTGTTACTATATTACACCAGACTGTGGAAAAAATTTTAGTGAAATTTATATTCTTATTTTAAAAACATTTTATAGAATGTATTTAATTAATTTTCCTTATACTTTTTTAATTTTAATAGTAAGTATAAAATGTTAACTATAAAAAACATATTTTTTGATAGGATATTTTTAATGTCGAATATTATTTTTTTGTAACTCATGTATCACAAATTTTAGTTTATAAAGAGAAATAAAATAAATTAATAAAAATTATACATAATTTAATTTTATAATTAATTAATTGTTTAAAGAAAGAATATATTTATTTATTGTATGATATTTGTTGATATTACAATAGTTTATATACCAGATTTTTTTTTAGATAAAAAATATTGTATACTTCACAAAAAAAAAAATTAAACAAACATGTGTAAATGATATTATTTAAAGTTGTTAATAATGACAGTTATTTTATAGTATATAAAAATATGTAATATGTAAATAATTATTACATTTTTATTATTTATTTGTTAAGGTTGCTGGTAATTGTACGTATATTATCTCAATTAATTATTCTCAGTGTTTTATGTTTTATTTATTTATTTTTTTTTAATTCTAGAAGATAAGCACAAGAAAGACTCTGTTAGTATAAACTTTTATAAAAGCTTAGCATAATTAAAAAGAAATAAAGTAAAGTGTAACTGTCAACTATTTGTCATGTAAAAATTTGTCTGAAGGATGCACAACCAGTTGAACTACATGAAAGAGGCACTCTCTAAAATAATGTGTCAGAACTGACATTTCCATGTATTTCAATATATTTGAATGTTAATAACAATATTTGTTGCACAAAAAAAAGTCATCAGTTGCAACTAGGCCTAAAGATAACACTTTTAAGAGATATAAAAAAAAACATTAAAAAAAAATTAAACAATTATAAATGAATGGCTATATTAAAATTAAAAAAAAGAAAAAAGATGCTTGAAAAGTTCACTATTCATAGTACTATAGACTTTTTCAACATTTTTAAAGAAAATATATTAGAGAAACGATCTTAATTCATGAATTTTAAAAATAAATCAAAAGATTGTTCTTAAAAATAAAAAATTGATTAGCTGTAATAAATTCAATATTTAAGTATTTTTCCATTAACAAGTTCAGTACTGCTGTAAGACATTTAGGGCAGGAATGGTTTTTTATGCCATACTGTCTCATAACATGTATGAACAAAATTATTTTTGTGTAATGCTGATGCCACATTGGCTAGCACACACACAGTATTTCTAATATACAGTGATTGCAAAAATTTTGATTTACATATAATACATTTTAGGACTTAAATCAAAGTGATATTCATCTATGTATCATTTATCTAAGTGAGTGAAATTTAGTCTACAATGATAGAAATGTTTGACATAAATTTTTCAAACGATTCTGTAATATATATTAGAGTTGTAATAAATTTAAATTGCAACGTTAATTTGAATTTGTTTGTCTAATACCATTATTATTTGAAAGAGGAATAGTTTTTCATTGTTTTTATAGTCTAATGTATGATTGTGTATGAAGAATACATTACCTTTCGTTAATTTTATTACAGTTATTTTATGTATTTTTATCTTACTTATCATACATATATCATATTGTTATTAACATTTACTGTATCTATATATTCAAGATTATACTTACACATGCTTTATTTGGGGTATTTTGTAAAATGAGCTTTAGATAAAATGGCTTGTGCTTTTCTTCTGGAACGCTTAAAAAATTATATATAATTATAATACTTTAACGGAATTTATTGAAGAAAATCCATTGTCTTCCACATTATAAATAATAAATAAACAATTTAATATCCAAAAGATTTAAGGAAATGATAACTGAATAAATAATAGTTTACTGGAAAATTGGGGCAATGAAACACACAACTTAGACACTGTTTATTGATTGATATTATAACTATAATTTTTATTATTTTTATTTTAAAATGTGAGCTAATTTATCGTTTTATAAGTAGTGAGCCTCAGGGAAATATTGTAGATCATATATGTCATATTGTAGCCAGTTAACCTAACCTCCTGATATGACCTAACCTAATGTAACTTTAAATACAACTTGACTAAAACAAAAATGTATAAAAAGTATTAATTATCACAATGAATTAACTTAAAATAATTATTAATTTATTAAATTTAAAAAAATCAAATGGTTAATAATATTTTTTAAGAAAATAAAGTAGATTAATTTATTGTTATTAAAATGAAATTAAATTACAAAAAAAGAAAAAATGTTTTTAATTGATAATTAATATTTATTTTTTTAACAAGTGTTCCTTTTAAATTTGTGCCAAATGTGTAATGTAGTTTTATTAATTAAATGTGTCAAAATAATGTTGCATATAATTATTAAATGTACTTTTTAAAAAATTATCAATGTATTATTGTATAAAATACATAATGTATTATTGTGAGTGTATATTTATGTTATGGTATGTGAATATTTGTGCCAAAGTTTATTAAATACATTTTCTAAATTATTTTATTTACTTAAATTAATTAATTTAAATTTCTTTGTCAGAATTATTATTTTCATCAGTAATTTTTTTCTTTTGATTTCTTTTATTTTTAAAGGTTATATTTTATATAAAAAAAAATTAGTTATGGATGTTGAGATAATGTAAATACATAAATATACATATATACATATTATTCAAATTGTACAAAAAAAAAAATTATAAATTAATGAGTGTGCTGATGATATTATTTTACGGAACTACCATTATAGTTATTTATGTTAAAAACAAATAAAATAATTACAAATTCTATTATGTATGTAATGAAATGACAATACAATAAATTTTATTATTATTATTATAGATTTTAAGAAATAATATTTCTCTAATTGTTTAATTACTTTAGAAAAAGATTAATTTTTACTTAAATATTTTTTATAACTCAGGAGAAAATAACAAAAAAATAAATAAAAATTAAAATAAATATGTTACATTTTTTTTTCCCAAAAATATTTATAGCTAAATCATAATTTCCATTATTTAAATGTAACACATAAATAATAAAGACTATATTCATTTATATTTTAGTTATTTATAATTAAAATTAATTTGTTAACTTGAACTAAAATATTCATAGGAACAAAGATGGTATATTTTCATTATTCTGTTAAATTATCATTCATGTATTATTTAAAGGACTAAAACAAGCTGCAGTCTGATTCTTATGAAGTACAGTTTATTCAATAAATTAATTTATTATTATTTGTTTAACTATAGTAAACAAAGGGAATATTTTACCAGAGAATAAAGTTATTACGATTTGAAGATTGTTTTAAACTGGCAAATTTAAAAGTTATGGATGTATTTTTTAATTTCATTATTATTTATTACTTTTTATATTATAAATATTAATAAACCTTGACTGGTTTCTAAGTAATGCAGTATAGTACTTATTTTTATAGTTTCCAGTACATTATTATATAGTGTAAATCAGTTTAAAATTCTATAATAAATAAACAGTATAATATACCTATATATTTATATAAAATCAAAACCAATGAAACTAGATCCAGTTACTGAGCTTAGTTTCTTCCACTTATATACAGTCATTCTTTTATGTGTTTCCTTACACCATTTTTGACCAATGATTTTTACTATCTTACCTCACCCCATAATGGTAGCATGTTTGGTCAATGTCCTATCATTACATCTGACATGTTCACCTATTTCCACTTAAGAGTGTCTTTATTATCTTCATTGTCTTATCTAATTACCAAACTTTTAATTTTATCTCTTATCACACCCTTAATAACTTTTTCTACTGCTCTTTCCATTACTTTTAACTTATTGATAATTTCAGTGAGAGTCCAGGTTTGATTTCAATACATAAGGTATGGCATTATGAAATAATCTAATATTTATTGTGTTTTATTGCAGTTTAACTAATATATGATTCTTGAACTTTTTAAAAATGTTATCGCTTGTCTTCCTTATGCCTTTTTTTTTTTTTTTTTACTTTTTCTGTTTTATTATTCTTATTTACTTTTTCTAATGTTACTGGATACTAGCATACAACAGATGACAAAAGTATTAATTTCACCTATATTTTTACTTCTTCATTGTGAAAATATAATTAAAAATTGCAAAAATAAAGTTGATTCATAGACTTACATTATTAACTTTTTTAATTGCCAAATTAAAGTTTGGTAATTAACTTATATTAATTATAATAACTTGGGGAAAAATTCTATTGACAATTTATAAATTATAAATGATGCTTTATATATATATATAAAATCAGTTGTTAGTTTATTGACCCATGACCCAATAAAGTTTTTAACTTTTATATTTTCTTTCCTTTTTTTAATTTTTTAAACTAAAAAAAGATACCATTACTTCATATACTGTTTCTCATAACATTCATCCATAGTTATAAAAAAATACTTTTTGTATTTTTTTTCTTTTTTATACTCTTATGATGTGATTCAAACCACAGTGCAACAGTGATCTCTAGATCTTGTAAACACAACTGTTATTTAGGATTATTTATTGTTGCATTCATATTTATCTCAGGTGGTGTCTTAATAAAATTTTATATAAATAACCTATAAAAGATATTTCGCATGATCTTAAGCATTAAATCAACAGTTTCAAATGAACTTATTTAAAAAAAAACAAAAGAATAGCTGATATAATCTTTTGTTTAATAATTGTTTCTGTATAAAAGAATTTTTGTAATCTTCAGTGTATATTTCTAAAATAAGATTTATTTATGTCACTATAAAATTTGATTAAATTGATTTTTTTTTTATTTTAAATATTACATAATAATTTCCCAAGTCTGTACTTGTCTCAGCAGTAAGGATTTTAAAACTACAAAATATTGAATATTATTTTCTGCACCATTTAATACATGTATAATCATTTGACTCGCCAAGTTTTTTTACTCTGTAGGTTTTCTGTCTGTGAAAATTTATTAAAATAATTAATCTGATACAGAATTTGTTGAATTATAATAAATAATAAACTTGATATAAGTGAGTCAGCTTTATGAAAAACTTTGTCTCTGGTAAATTAGTGAAAAGTCAAATATATATATATATGATTTTTCTACCACTATCATTTTCAACTTGCAACCAGTTTACGTTGTTAACTGAAAAAAATACATGAATTTTGGTAATTAAATGAATAGAAACTTATTGAAATAGTATGTATTATTTAAATATTATGTATTCTTTTACCATTCCAATATGGTTTTTTTTTTTTTAATATATATATATATATATCTATTTATAACCATTATTTTACTATTATAGTATATATAGATTTTTAATATTATTTTTAATTTATATTCTTTAAAAATTGGTTTATTAAATGAGTAAAATTCTTAGAAATAAGGGGACTGCATGTGTTTTTTTTTTTTTAATAAATTTTCAATTAACATATTGAGAAGATATGTGTGTAGCTGTTAGTATTTTAAGAGAGAGAGAGAGAGAAAGTGAGAGAGATAACATGTATTTAATAAAATAAGATGATTAATTTATTAAAATAATAATATTATTATTAATAGGCATTTTACGTCAATGACAATAATTATATAATTGCTACTTTAAATATACAAATAATTATAATTAATTATTTAATAATATTTAATTGTCCTGTCATTATTTATATTAATGAATAAATAAATAAATTATTATATTAGCCACCTTTATTACAAAAAAAAAATAATTAATAATAATATAAAAATAAAAAAAATGTTTTTATTATATTGTTGTGTCTAACCAGCTGTTCTATTTGTAAATTTCTTTGGGTGGTGATATGAGTATATATATAAATATATTTGCAGCGTTGTCATATTTTTATTGCTATTGATGATAATAAATAAGCAGGTAAGAATAAATATTATTATTATTATTACTATTATATATTTTATAATATATATATTTATATATAAATATATGCCTAAGCAAAGGTATTAAATGTCACGTTTGTGATTATTATACTGTTTTATTTATGTTTAAGTTAATATTTATATATATAGCTTAGTTATCACAAAAATTTAGTATGTACTTTTTCAATTTGACATTATTTTAATTAATGTATATAAAGTTAAAGATTATAACAAATTATCTGTTAAATTATAATTAATTTAAAAAGTTTTTCTTTGTAAAATAATGTGGACCATGTCATTAAAATAACAAGTAGCTTATTAAATGTTTATATATGTATTATGTTCATTATAATTTTATTATAAATATATATTTTAAATTGTATATAAAAAATTTATATTTTTTCTGTAAATAATAACTTTTACTTCTCATTCCTTCCTGAAAGATTATATTATATAATATTCTTTATAATTTTAAAAAAATAATTTGTTTTTTTATGTACATATAAATAATAAAAGTATAATTTTAAATAAATATATGAAATATAACTATTATAAAGGTCGATATTAAATTATATGTTTATATAATTTGGTGTTATGTATATGTATTTTTTTAGATTACTTTTATTCTGTATGCATGTATATATTTTATTGATTAGATTAAATATATATATTCTAAATTTTCAAAATGTGCCAATTTTTTTAATTTTACATTACTCATTTTATTAATAATTATTTTTAAGTAATATATATATATATACATATTTTTTTTAATTTTTTTTTTTTTTTGTAATTTTATCTTATTGATTTAGAGTTCAGTAGTTATTCTACCAATTATTATATAAACATGCCATTTAGATGAAATAATAAAGAAGTGAAAATTTATAAGCGTATTAAAAATGTTTCATGATATTTTAATGGAATTTTAATAGTATATATAAAAAAATTCATAAAACCTTTGATTTTATACTTCTTTAACCCCAGTTTTCATACCTGAACTATTTCTTTTCTGCATTTTCTTATTCATTCTCTCTTCACTCTACTTATGCACTCTCGCTTCATTCTACTTACTATGAATTCATGGCACCCATACCACTCCTTAATATTTGTTCGAAATTTATCATATTTCCTTCTTTCTGTTGGGCTTCAATCTGACTGAATTAAAGATTGCTATCTTTCATCCTCCATTCCTAACACCTTTTTTTTTAAATTTGATTGTTGTATTTACCATTATTTCTCCTACTTCAGTATTCTGATTCTCTTTGCTACTTCTCACAACTTTTCCATAGAAAGTCTCACACTTATTCACCTCTCCATGGAAAGTCTATTTCATTGTCATTTTCCATGTCTCCTAATCTGTTAATCAAAATAATGTGTCATAAATAAATAAATCCCCTGAATTACATCCTATTTTTAACATTGTTTACTGAAATCAGCCACTGAGTTGATGTTATTGCTCACCCAATCCTGCAATTATTTATGATCTGCCCTCTGCTTATATTATACTTTACAAGTATATTCATCACACTTCTTATAGATCCCTATATTTGCCAAATCTCTTTCCTTCCTCCTGTTACTAGATATTTTATGCTAAAGAGTTGCAGTTCTTTATTCAGTTTAATTTGTATCTATCAAGAAGACTGATTCTTCTATAGTGATTTTTATTGAAACTTCATTAATTCAAGATAATTGTTTCAATTCTCATGTATAGATCTGTAAAAATAGTATAATCCAGCTTAAATTTAATGACAACTTTTCACATTTTTGAATTTTCTACTGATGAAAATATTTTTTAATTATAAAAGTGAAATTTATCGCCTAAAATTACTATACAGTAATTTTATAATGTTATATGAAAATCAAAGCCATATGCATTTTATTTGTATTTTTTGTAATATTACTTGTCTTATGCATAAGCATCTTGGTGTTTAAATATATTCTATTGAGACCAGAAAACATTTTTGTTTTTATGAAAATATTTTTTTTTTACATAAACAAAATTAAATGCAAGAATCATTGAAATTGGCTGCCCAAGAATGAACTGAAAAAAAAATTGTTCAACTGTATGGATTTCTATGTAAATTGATGTAGTTTTTTTTTTTTCATTTCAGTGTTATTAAGGACTACATTCAGTAAATTGGGGAAAAAAAAAGTGTAATGTTACCTTAATTTAGGGCTGTTAACAGCTAATGTGCAATATTAATAATATGAAGTGCAGCTCAGAAAAATATATTTTTTACATTGTATTGCAAAAATAATAACATTTTACTAATGACTTAACATTATTCAAAATCTGATGAAATTACTGGACTCATTTATATCATGGAAATGAATTCAATGTAATTTGATAATTTGAATCAGAATTAAGTTTTATTTTGTGTTATATATAAAATTTTATTGACTATAAAAACTTAAAAATCTCTTTTCAATAAACAATTACTTTTATGTTATAATTATCTTTGCATTTTTTAATTTTGTTCTCCATGTAGTTTATATAACATTAATTTTTAATCAATAATTTTTCTTAGGTTAGTATTTAATTTTTAATATTGTAATTATTATTATTATTCCAGCTTACTTTATGTTGCAATTTAATTTCATGGTGATAATATTATTTTAATGATTTTTTATTATTTATATTTTGTTAATTTGATTTATTTTAATATATGACCTGATCTCTTCTATGGGTACGTGCAGTTATATTTTTCTATGGCATTTTTAAAATTTATTTTTATGTTGATTATATTTTTATTATAATTTTTTTTTAATTGTTGAAACCTTAAGAGTTTTATTTTAATATTTTTGTTCAGAATAGCTCCTTTTTTAAATTTTAATAACAGTAAATTATTTTTCAAACTATAGAATTCTGAATCTACGCTTTTTATTTAAATAATATTCTTTGTTTTAGTATAGATTTACTTTCTTATATAATCTCAAAGGTTATTTTTAAAAATTATTTTGAATTGTATAATTTTTTTGTGCATTTATAAAAAACTATATTTATATACACATACAAATTTTTCAGGGAGAAAAGAAAACAAGGAGTTTGGTATTTCCCTTATAATGATAAAGATTTTTAAAAAACAACAAAAAGTATAATATGTATTTAGTCCTCTTTAGACAATTTAACTATGTAGTAAGATCTAAATTTGCTAAAAAAAAGTTTAATATAATATCTTTGAAAAACTTGGAATTTCATTTAACATATAACTGGTAAAAAATTGTAAAAACTTTTTGTTTTGTATTAAAAAGTAGTTAAAAATAAAAGATTATATATTTGTTTTCTACACATAGTTTTTTGATCACTGCTGTTGCAAGTACCATATAGTTTTTATTTGGCAGTAATTCACAGTTGAAATTCCTTCTTTTCTTTTTTTTTTTTTTAAACTATTTAGATTGAAGTATACTTTACTCTTTAAATGTGCATATTTAATTTTATTAAAAGAGGTAACAAACTTTGATGGACTCTTGTTTGACACCTTCCACATAAGTTGTGTTTTTTTCTAATTAGTCTTTTTTTCTTTCTATCATAGAACCATTTCTAGTTTTCATAATGGAAAAAAGTGCTGAGTGTTATTAATTTGTTCATTATTTCTTTGTTCAAATAATATTAACAAATTTCAAATAAAATTTTTTGTCCAGTGTTTATAAATAAATAGGATATTTTCTTGTTTTTAGAACTTTGAGGATATTTAATTATTAAATCTACTTCAAGTTTAAATAAATGATTGAATTTTGTTTTTGTGTATAAAAATTTGTAATGCATAATTATTGTAGTAACAAAAATAGAAATACTCTATACTATATATAAATACTTATGTTGATTTTTCATAAACCTGTGTTGTTGGTTTTTTTTTTTTTTTTTTTTACTGGCATAGAGAATAAAATAGTTTACTAGTTAATGATAAAAAAAAATTTTTTATTGTTTTTTTTTTTGACAAAAATATTGGGAAAACCATTAACTAAATAAAATTATAAAAATAGATTTTAGCAGCTATTAAAAATGAATGTAATCTTTATAAAAAGTAATAAGTATTTATTATAACTTCTAATAATTGATGAATAAAATAAATATAGACCTTGGAATTAGTTTGTAACAAAAAGAAAAAAATGGAATTGAATATAAAAGAAGCTAGCTGAACCAAAGAGTTTTGTATAATATTTTATTTTGTTCTTTCTTTTTTTTTTATTGTGCAATAGATATAAAATTTCAGAATAAATTATTTTATTTTTAGTTCATGAATGGTTTATTTTATATGTTATAAATTTGTGTATTATTTTTAGTTATTTTATTTGATAAATATAAATATGTGTATACTTTAATTTTAAATTTTATAAAATAAAAAAATTTAAATAAGTAATTATAGTTAGTTATAAATTTTATTATTATTTTAAGTAAAATCTAATTACAAATTAATTCTAGTGGCTAATTATCTTTGCTTAGGCTCAAATAATAAGATTCTGCTAAAAATAATAATGGTAATGAATTATGAAAAGAAAACCTGTAATAAATAATTATATTAAATATTGCTTAAAAAAAAAGAAAAAATACAGAAAGTTCAGTAAACATTATGTAAATGTTTTTCTGATACTGTTCTTTTGTATATTACATTTAATGATGTGTAAAATAAATTTAAAAGAAAAATTGTGATTATATTAATTTTTTGGTTTTTTTTTTATTATATCACACTCTTCCAGTATAGTATAACTATTTTTATGGCCGTACTTTTCCAGCAGGTGATATTTACTTTTCATATTAACAGACAAGTATGATTTAAACCAAAGCAATACTGCCAAAACAATGTAGAATTCTTAATAATGAAGAAGGTTGCAGTTAAGTCTTGTGAAATAGTTAATTGAAGGAGTTGCTGTTTTTCAGAAATATTTATAATTATTTTATCTATTAGTCTTCATAAATATTGCACCATCCAAATATTATTGAAAAAATACAGGCAATACAAAAGTGAACATATATATAGGATATTAACATCAAAGATTCAGTATCCTCATTCCTTTGAAGAGCATCAAACCAGAAAAATGATATTTTATTGGTTTGAAATCATAATTTCATTTTGAATTAATTCAAAAATGAATTCATAATCTTAAAAGCGTATAAAAATTTATTGAGATAAATTACGGATCCAGTTGAGTCTCATTTCATAGAAAAACACATCAAGTTTCTCACCCAACATTCATTTTGGTTTGATATGGCTTTCATTTTGTAATGCAACATACTTCCTATGTAAAGTCAATTTCATTCCAAACTGTAGCCAACAAGTTGAGCGTTACCTCTGCAACTGTAGCATTAATTCAAAGTCTTGGTTCATCAAGATCGGTGGGCAAAAGTGGTACATAAACATAATTTTTAACAAAATCCCACAAGAAAAAATGTAGCTGGGTCAAATCTGGGAAGCAATTCCATTCAATTGAATCTTCATGACCAATTAACCAACTTGGGAATTGAGAATTAAGAAAATCTCTGACTTCTTAGCGGTACCAAGATGGTGCCCCATCTTGCTGATAGTTTTGGCATCCATTTTTGTCTTCATTATCTAACTGAGGAATAAGAAAATTTTGAAGCACGTTCAGGCAAACTAAATGACGATAGAATATATCCATGATATTCACCTTGATGCCAAACATGAATAGATTTTTTTTTACTTATGCCGATTCAAGAGTTAATAATTATATTTATAGTGATTATAATATTCTCGTCATAATTTAAACACTTTTTCAATATCTGTTCAATCACATACTGCTCAGTGATTTGATTTGAGTAATTTTATTCTATAATAGTTGCTAACACCAAAGTTATGTAACTTTTTTTAATTGTTTTTTTCTGGACTCTTATATTATTCTGAGTTTTAAATTCAGTTTTAATGTTAATGAGTGACATTGATTAAAATTTTATTTCTATCAAGTTTATTAAATTATTATAATTTATATTAAAAAAGATCAATTTATTACAGCTATGAAAATAATTCTGATTAAAAAAAAAATATCAGATTTGAAAAGGTGAATGAGTTTTTTTAGTTTGATAGAACCAACCAAATAAATTACAAAAGTAACAGAATTAAGTTTTATTAAATAAAATAAACAAATTTACAACTTATCCACAGAAAACAAAAATGTTCAATCTTGCTTTTGATGAACTAATCACTGCTACTGACAAAATTGCTAAGGAAGTCTTGTACTGAGGTTTGCAAAACTTTTTAAAAGTCTAATTTCATCCAACTTTTCTGCTGACATTGGTAGTCAGTTGGTATACAGTAAGTGTGATGACGAATCTAATAACTTTACACATTTCATAAACATTTTCCCCTTTACATTTTAAATTGTCTTGGAAAAAAAGAACCATTATATGATTCTGAGGCCCACAGCATTATTTTTATCATGAAGTTTCTTAAGCACCAGTGTTAGTCTTGCATCAATCCCAAACATATTTTATGAATCTAGCTTGAATATTCTTTACAATTCTTAAGATTATTATTTTGTATTCAAGTATATAAATGGTAATGGTATATTTCAGACATCTACAATTATACAACAGTCATCAGGTGAGTCACCTGATTTTTTATTGATGGGAACCATTTGCTAATTACATTTAGTTCAAAGTAGAGGTAAATGACCTCTTCAGAATACTGTTGTAAACCATGATACCTAATGATTGCGAAATCTTTCTTTTACTTTTATAGATATAGCTACATTTAAGAGGAAAGTACAGTGATTACATAAAAAATGGGGTATTGGATTTTTTGCAAATCTTTATGTTTTAGGGTCAAAGCAGTTTGTCTACACAAAAAAAAATTATGTCCTACTGCTTTTGACCTTATAACATAGAATTGATTTTCTTTAAATTTGGCTATACATGGATGGGGCATTGACCGTATTAATTTTTTTTTTTTACAGTCATTTAGAGGGGGGTGTAGCAAAAAAACTAATTTTGATTTTACTTGAGCAGTTTAGTTTTGAATTTACTTAAGCAAATTTGTTTTTTTAAGTGTAACCTTATATAAGAATAATTTCAGAAAAACATTTTTAAAATTTCTTCCCTTCTAAAAGAAGTATATTCTTTTTTTTGGCTCTAATTCTTTTAATTTTTTTTTTTGTCTTTCATTACTTAATGGCTATGAAAGTAGCTTTGCAACCCTAAATTATATTTTGGACCCAAAATGAGAAGCAAATTTTTTTCACTACTTTCATAAAAGTTGTAGTTTGTTATGTTTTTGAGTTACAGTGAGATATGAATTGGGTCACCAGCTCTCAGACATGAGAGCAGGGAACATTGACTGATTAGAATAATGAAGCCCCTAAATTAAAAAATTTTTTATTCAAAATTTGTGAATTATTATGCTTAAATCTGTTATTATGGTAATCATCATTATCAATTAAAAAGTCCCCTTACAATAGGGCACTCAAATTTTAAAACTCAAAAAAGATTATACTTTAGTTTTTTCAATCATCTATAATTGTAATTTTTATGAATAATTGCATCGTTATTAAAAGAGTATTTCTTTACAGCAAAATTGTCTGAGAACATACAATAATGACTTTTTAAGGTTATTTTATTTTACAATTAAAACAGAATTTTTTACGATTTTATTTTCTTACTTCTTTCTTTTACTTTTTTATTTTAGTGATGTTTTTTTAATAAAAATTGTAAAAAATTTTATTTTAGAATTTTTTAGATGTTAAAATACCACTACTTTTTTAAAACTTGGTTGAATTTTTATGGTTTTACAATATTAATTTTTGTCTAGCATATCTAGGAAAGTCATTAAATACTTTGACAGCTTTTTTTTGTATACAAGAGTCATAAAATTTTTATTAGTTATTTAACGTAGAATCCAACAAATTAGAGTTGAAATAAATCTAGCACAGATATAATCTCATTGGTAAGTGTAAAAGTATGATTGTTGACAAAGTACATATATTAAAATTGTAAAATATTGTTATAATACATATTATTACCAATGTTTGGTGTTGGTTCAGTTTATGAAAAATCCATGAGCTTTTCTTTGTTGAAAGTTTTGATTCCATAACAGATTTTTTTCATTATTAATTGACACTGTATCATTCATTCTCGGAAAATATATTTTCATCCAAACACTTGAAGAAAAACTAATATATTGGATAGTATTTGGATATATTAGATAGTATATCTCAAGAAGAATAATAAAATGAAAAAGATCTGCTTTTACTGTGATGTCTATCTACTTGGGCAGCAGCTGAAATTAAATATGAAAAAAGTGTCACAAAACTGTGGGGATATTTGTCTATTATAATTATTTCTATATTAAATTTAAAGGCATAATTGTACAAAAACTAGCTAAACATGTCAAAAACCATGTTAAGGTTATTGTATTAAAATTATGTTGTCCCTTTCAAAAAGTTAATTCAGTTTCAACCTTACTTGTTCATTATTACTATTTGGTTTTTTTGTCATAAAGAGCAATTTAATATTTTAATTTTGAGTATAAGACAAAAAATTGAATTTAATTGTTCCTTTCAATCAATGTTACTCTTGTACATTATGGTAATTTTTAGTTATAACTCTACTAAAAGTTAAGCACACACAGGTAAAATATTGTTTTCTGATATATTAACTTGAAATATTTATACTTAAGTGCTAGTTTCTTAACAAATCCTTTAATGCAACTAGGAATACATTAGTTAATTGATGGCTTCATATTGACCCCTTCAAGGTGTCAGATCAAATGACAATGCTCTTAAACAGAAATTAATAGTAATTATTAACCTTTTCCAGTAAATCAACTTATGGGACCGCTTTACTAGACTTCTCTATTATTTTAGAATGTAATCTTCAGTTTTTTCCATCAGTCATTACATAATTTTTTTTTAAACTAAGTAACACTATTATTTGAACAAAAGTAAATATGTAATTTTTATTTATAAACTCCTCTATATTAAATAGATAATATTAATTTTTTTATGCTAGTTGAAGAGGTTGTGTTGTAAATGGTTGATACTAGACAGAGTAATCTTTTCTGCCAAGTAATGGAAATATCATTTCTGTACCACTGCCTGGCTCCAGTGGTACAGAAATGAAGGTATAGACAAAGTTGTACTGGTACTTACCCATAATATAAGGGAGAAAATGGCTTTTCAGTAGGCTTGACAATTGATAGGTAGGCTAAAGCCAGACAATCTGAAGCCGGCCCTTCAAGGTAATGTAAAGGTTGAGCAACAAGCCAACAACCCAACTTGTAAAAAAAATGTCAGCATAATATCTCAGAAAATGAATAGGGACTATGGGATAAAAAGCAAATCTGTTAAAAAACCTTGAGATTAGGATCATGGAATGTCTGAACATTAGCAGCACCAGGTGCTAGCAACATACTAGCAGAAGAACTTGAAAGTTACAATATGGACCTTATAGCTCTACAAGAAATCATGCCGTATACAGGAAAAATCAATACTAAGAAATAAATCATATACTACAGAGGGAGAACAGGTTTTGCAATCTTAGAAAGAATTACTAGTTTTGTGTTATGCTTTGAAGTCAAAGAAAGTGTATGTAGTATTAGGATTAAAGGAAGGTTTGCAGTTATATCAGTGACATGTTAGCATGTAACCATACAGGATGCAGATGATGATATAAAAGAAAAATATTATAAAATTCTAGATGTACCTTCCACTAGGAAGTTATATGGGAAAGGTGGCAGGAGCAGAAAGTCTACAGGAGGAGTCAAATAACAATGGATAAGACTTCTCAGTCTTATGATTGCAGGAGTTTTATTGGTACCTAGCACTTTCTTTCTAAGAAAGAAAATACATAAAGTTACACGGATATTTCTGATTGGGTGTCTAAAACCAGATTAAACCATGTCTTAATAGACCATGGATATAGAACAATTTCAAATATCAAAGTATGAGAGGGGCAGATGTTAGATCAGATTATAATTTAGTACTAGTTAATATAAACCAAAGAGTGAGAGTAAAGAACAAACAATACTTTGAAACTGTTAGCAGTAGAGAAACTTAGAAGCAAAGATATAGCCGAAGAGTTTAGAATAAAACTTGCTTACAGATTTCAGGTTTTACAGGACAGTGAGGTCTACAAGAAATGTTGACTTAGAAATGAGATGGGCAAATTTTATGAATATAGGAAGTATACCAATTTTATGAATATTGGAAGTATCTTATGAATATAGGAAGTGACTATAGGTGAGAGATGCCTACTAGGATATTCATGGCCTAAGAGTAAGTAAGTTTAAAGAGGTTAAATCATATTCATTGTTTTAATGAATTTATTCTTTGAAATGATCTTTCAGGTCTCATTATGCTGCTTCTTGAGTGGAATTAAATGTGAGTGTTATTAATGGCATTGCATTATAAAGGCATGTAATGTGCAATTAAAACTTTTATATATATAATTTGCTGGTCTCCATTGTGGAAATGATAGCGTCTTGCCTTACATCTGGAGGTCATACATTTTCACATCCTGTAATACATCTTGAATATTTAATTCAGTGTATATTTCATTAAGTTAATATATTTATATATATCTTTGACTTATTATTAAGCATGTTATCTTTAAATATAAAATTGAGGAAGCATATTTTCTTTTAACATGATTCTTTACTTCTTTATATTTTTCTGACTTTTGTTAGATTGGTAAAAAATTAAAGGAAGATTTTTTTTTAATATTAACCAAAGTGAGTAATATTGTTTAGTGTAAAGGTCATGAAAAATTGTTTGTTCTTGATTTCATAAACAGAAATCATAATTAAGTTTTGCTTTAATTATATAACAAAATTCTATTAGTTAATATAATGAATTTGTTTTCCTTTAAAAAGTTTTCATTTTGAAAGTATTATTCCATTTTATATTCTTATTCTTTGGCTTTTTATAGAAGTGAAGGTTTTGCTGGATATCTAAACCCCCATATACTGTTTTTTCTATGGATTTTGATAAGATGGCCTTCATTCTGATATTTTTCAACAGACTTTATACTATTACTATGATTCCACTTTCTTTAAGTTTATAATAGAAAAACCTGTCTATTTAAAAATTACCAAATGATTTTTTTACAAATTCACCAACGCAGTTTAGAATAAAAGTGATATGACTGCCGGTGGTGAAAGCAATGTACAGAGAGTAGCTCAAAATTACAGTTTCAACTATCATGATGAAATTGACACTCAAGAGAATTCTTATGGTCCGTAATCAGGAATGTAATCGTAACTTCATAAGTGATGCGTATATCTCGTTAATTCATATAAACTATAAGTTACTCCAGTGCTTGATAGAACAAATTTTAATTCTATTTTTGTTTGTAATGGCGAGTTGGCGGGAAATTTTTAAACTACGAAGTGGTGGTATTCTTTTGTGTTGCTAAAGACTTACTCTGATTTGTTAAATGTTGAAATAGCACTACCTTTCGAGTTAATTTGAAAGTGTAGTAGCAGACGACAAAATAAAAAATAATAACATGAATTATTCTACTATTTGAAAAATTATGTTTTATTTACTTCCGTTTTTACTATAATCACTGATCCCTCTTGTTTCTGTATCATATGATGAGTATTAGAAATAAAAATCTATACTACTCATGAATTAAATGCAAAATTGAATTGGCTGTTATTGTCTGTAAAGATCGCCGATAAATATTATTTAATGAAGAACTCTTTATGTAACTAACACAACTGGATTTAATAAATACAGTCACTGAAGTTGATCCCAAGATCAACTGAAAACGTAACACATAACCTTTTTTAATTCTATATGTATTAAATTTAGTTCAGTAAATTTTAAAAAGCATGGTTTAAAAAACGATTTTATGCAAGCGATTATATTCTAACTAAATAGAAAAATAAATCCCAACTAAGAATTGACAACGGATTCGTTTTTAAACCGATAGGTTGTCGGTCTGTTTGGAGTAGGGTGAAAGGTTATTATTGTTAGTTTGAGATTGCCGATGTTAGTATGTTGTTGGGGTTGTAGTTGTAAGGAGTTTGTGAAATATGTGTATTGTGGTATATTTATCTTATTGAAATAGGTTTTTATATGCGTCAAAATTAATGATTTTACAATTAGTTACTGAAAAATTATGTTTCCATTACCTTAAATTGGAAAATTCATACTTTTCAGGTAAGCAAACAATATACTTTGATTACAATTTAAATATAACTTTATTGCTTTACGTTTATGTTATTTTGCTTTTCATGAAATTTTGTTGCTGAACTGTTATTGCGTATTGTATTTTTTAACTTGTGTAGAATGAGCTATGCCAAATGATTATTGAAATAAAATCGAAAGAGAAAAATGCTTATATTATTTACATAGTCCGTTTACATAGAAGTTAATTTATTTTATAGAATAAACCATTGACGTTTTTCGTGCATAAACATGCTCTATAGTCATGTAGATAGTTGTTTTATTTTCAGATATAGAATTTAATGGCTATCTTTTAGTAGTAAATAATTAAGTCTGTAGCTTTAAGAGGTAAGGTTTTGCTGTAATTAACTGAATATCCTCATAATTAAAGTTATTCCTCAATTGCTGTTCTATAGCACCAACTACTTTCAAAGGCACTAATATTCTTAATTGTGTGCACCTGACAAGAAAGTTTGTGGACTAGTAATTAAGTGACCAGCAAAAATATTATTATTCGGCATAATAGCTGTGTGGACCTTTATGTGGAACACTAATTAGTGTAATCAACATTAGGTTTTCTTATTACTCTATGATTTTTTTAATTTAATGGTTAGGCTATATCTCATAATATAATAGTGTAAAGATTTTATGTTTTCTTTTGTGTTAAATAGAATGGCTGAATCATTACCACTTCACACTCTATCATCAAACATAAATTCAGGTAGTATTGAATGTGATGTTAATGGTCTAACTACAAGAGATGCTTTAATGCGTCTTCATAATGGTATAGAAGCATTACTTAAAAGTTATACTGCGAATAGATCCAGGTAAAGATTATTTAATTCTTAAGTAGTTGTGAATGAAAAAAGTGATGATTGTTGTTTGTTTTAAGGAGGGTTTAATTTATTTGTTATAATAGTTACTGGTAATGAAAAAAAACAGTGTTTTACATTGATAATTACAAATCAGTGCATTCAGGATTGTAATCTAGCAACAGATTCATTTACAACGTAATTTAAAGTTTTAAACTAGTGGTGTAATAAAGGGGAGGTTTTTTGAAACAAAAGACTGTGTGTGTGTGTGTATAAATATCAAAATTCCATTATATATATATATAAAATGGGTTTTTGATATTTATCTGAAGAATATTTGCAAGCTCAAATCCACCGAATACCTCATTTAGTATAGGAAATGGAGAAAATTTACAATCATTGTTCAAAGTTCTTTATCTTTTGTCAGCTTTTCAAAGTCGAATTTCAGAAATCTAGAAATTGATTTTTAAATATTCTCATGAAGATTACTCGTGCCAAAAATTAAGTTGATATCTTCTTTTGTTACCAAGAAATTAAAAAAAATGTTAAATTACATTTTACACCTTTAAACTTACAATTTCATAAATATTTCTTCTTGTGCAATTTCACTGCAAGAAGAATATATATATATATACAAATTTTTATCATTTTATTTTCAGTAGTGTGTGCTGGGCGTTGATTAAGAATCAGTGAAAACATGTTATTTTATTTATATAGATATACTAATGGATCTGTTGCGGCTTTGCCCACACTTTATGGTTACTTGTGAATTCTGATGCAGTCAGAGGATATTTAGCCAGTCAGGGTTTGCTTCATTTACCCTGTCTAGGCAGGGGATTCTGCTCCCTTGGCCCCCGTCCTTCCATGTTCATTAAACTTAACTTGTGAGAATAATAATAAAAAAAATAAATTATATCTGTTTGATCTATAACTATAAGTGTACTGAGATTTCTTCACAGCAACAGTTGGTCAGTATGAGCCTTAACTTAACCCACCACCAGGTTGGTCTAATGGTGAACTTGTTATCGCAAAATGTCTGGTTTCAAATTCAAGAGTATTAAGGTTCAAATCCTAGTTAAGACAGTTACTTTTATACAGATTTGAATACTAGATCATGGAAACTGGCATTCTTTGGTGGTTGGGTTTCAATTAACCATAAATTTTTGGACTGATTGACCTGAGATTGTACAAGACTGCATTATATTTACATTTATATACATCATCCTCAGAAGTAATACTTTACGGTGGTTCTGGAGGCTAAACAGAAAAAGAAAAAAGCCTTAACTTTGAATGATCTAAGAATATGGCTTTCAAAACAATTGACCTCCATCTTAAAAATATTATTTATAACTCATTACTCATACTTTGTACAGGTAAAAATGTATTTTGCTCGGTTCTTATCGTTACCCAACAAGCACCACTAGGAAGTAACTATACTTTGTTTCTCATTTTTTAAAAAAAATTACTTCTATGTTTCTTTAGTCATGTAAATGGGAGCTGATGGCAGCCACTCACATCATATACAGAGTAGTAGAAGTGTTGGTTGAGCCGCTGTGTTATACACTTAAAAAAACATTTAAAAAAATCAAAATAAAAAACCCCTAAAATGGTATTTAGTTATCAAAAGATTATTTGCAAGCCTCAATCTTCTGAATTCAAATTTAGTATAGTTGGAAATGGGGAAAATTTGCAAGGATTGTTCAAATTTTTTTTACCTTTCTTCGCCACTTTTAATGTTTAATTTTGAAAAATCTAGAAATGGTTTTGTGATATTTACATGAAAATTTCACACACACCAAAACTCAAGTTCATAAAAAAAAATAAATTTTAAAAAGTAGCTGGATTTCAAAAAAAATTCAAACTCCAATTTAACCCTTTAAAATTGGAATTTCAAAAAATGTAGAAATTGATTTTTAGATATTCAAAGAAACCAAACATCTTCATTTGATACCAAAAAATTAAAAAAAAAAAAAATTCATTGTTATTCCATTTAACCCTTTAAGTTTGGAATTTAAAAAAAATCTTTTCATAATTTACACTTACACTGTTAGAAGAACATGTATACAAATTTTCATTAATTTATCTTCAGTAGTTTTTGCTGGGTGTTGATGAATCAGTCAGTCAGTCAGGACATCTTATTTATATATGTGTAACTTTTTTATTGGATCCACCATATTGAATTATTAAATGTATTAATAAACCCAATTTCTTGTAATGTAGACTGATTTTCATGAAGCTTATGTTAAGTGATTGATTGAAATAATAAATTAATAGTGATAAACAATGTAACTGGACAGTTTCATTGGCTGCTGGAAAGCTTATCTTTTGCTCAATTTCCATCTAGTGTTTGGTATCATTAATTATTTACACCCATCTTTATCATTAAAATGTGTATAGGAGATGGTCATAATAGTTATGTGATGTAATAAAAATATAATTTTATTCTTTTAGTTTTTTATACATTTGTATATATATAT
>JAAAKQ030216543.1:0-11538 GCA_010016005.3 Zanna intricata | reverse complement strand
TTGGAGAGCTGCATCAAACCAGTCAAATGACTGAAGACAAAAGAATATATATATATATATATTTAAAGAGTTTTGTACTTTATTAAATAAGCAGATAGTAGTTAATATTTTTATGAAATTTTTTTATGAAATATAACCAAAAATAACACTTTTTCCTTGTTAACTATTTTGAACAATTTATTATTATCTAGAAGATATTAACTGACAATAATTAAAGACTTATATTATGAAACCGATGTTATTAATTTGCCTCATATATTTTCGATAATTACAGATAAAGTGACAACTTAATTAATTTTTCTTTAATTGTCTATTTGTTTACTACGTTTACAGATTAAATAAGGAACTTTATAATCGCTTTAAAACAATAATAATAAATAAATGAAAAAAAAAACAATTATTTTCTTGAAACCTGAATATATATGTGTATATATAAAACACATGATATATTTCTAAATTATTTAAAAATTATTATTATGCGCGTTACATACAATGACATTTATCTACATTACCTATTTGATCTACCGACATGATATTAAAACTTGCTACTGTCTTTTAATGTTTCTTTTTTTAAACATTCCATCGTGTATTATAAATTCTAAGTTTTATGTATCTAACTTAAATAACAAGTACTTCCATTATATGATAAGTTATATTGCTGTTGTAATTATAATTATTATTATTATTATAAATATAATAGTTGTATTTACTTTTATATCAACCTTGTGTGTCACGCTTACATTATATTATAATACCTTCTCAATGACCTTTCTGAATTATTTTATAATGAACTGAAATTTAACTCATGTTACTTGAAAGTTGATTGTAAACGAACTTATCTCTCAGAACAATGGATTGTTATTTGCATCGAATTTAATTTCTATCCATTACACGTATAAATAAATAAATGTTTTGCGTTATTTAATAATTATTCTATGTTCCATAAAAGGTAATATTTTTCTTTCTATTAAATCTTCCCGTAGACATAAATACACACATACATACACACACCCATATACATATACACTGAGGGGAGAGAAAAAGAGAGAGAAAATTAAAGAAAATATATATATATTTATACAGAGTGATTCAGGAAGAAACGGAAAAACTTCGGGAGGTAAATTTACATCCAAAAATAAGAAAAAAAATTCATATAAATATAGGTTCGGAATCGCTTCGTTAGCAAGTTGCAGTTGGCGAAAGATTTTGCCCGGATTTTAGTTCCCCCCATTACAATGAAACCATATTGAAATTTGTAGGCTGTTAATTAAGGTTAATAAATTTAGTAAATTTTATGGAAAATGAACCAAAAAGAATTGAATAAAACAGGTCTAAGACCTGTGACTATAGTAATTTTTATGATATCTGACAAATTACACAAAAATCGGCCTCGAAAAAGATGTTTCGTTTAGGTTTAAGTGCATTAACTTTGCTAAATGGGTAATAAACACGTACACGTTTTAAACCCCAAAACTTGTAGAGAATTTAATTCTGAAGAGAATGATGTTAAATAGTTAATACTTATCGGAGAAATACAAGAGAAGAGTTACTGATGAGAATTCAGAACGCTGCTGAACTATTCGAAACAAACGTGTTGAAATACAAAATGCCATTGAAGCAATTTTAATTAGAGCACAATGTTTTATGAATTATGGTGGATGGCAGTTTGAACAATTTTTATAATACATAAGTAATTGTAATTTTTGGATTACCTCTTCATTATTACCTCTCTAATTGAAGTTTTGTATTTGCTTTTTCTTTGTGTGTTACCAAGTTATACAAGGAGTTTCTATGTGATTTCAATTTTTTTTACAGTCTTTTTTTTTCTGTGTATTAGAATACTATTTTTTTTTAAGTTTGTATTTGTTTTGTTATTAGTCTAATTTATGTAATTCTCTTCAAAATTAAATTCTCTACAAGATTTTTTTTTAAAGTTTATGTGTCTATCACCCATTTAACAAGGTTATGCGTTTCAAATTTAAACAAAACATGTTTTTTTGAGATCGATTTTTGCGTATTTCGTCAGATATGGTAAAAATTATTGTAGTTACATTTCTGGAACCTGTTTTTATTCAATTTTTTGGTTCATTTTACATAAAATTTACTAAATTTATCACCTTAATTAACGTCCTACAAATTTCAGTATGGTTTCATTGGCGTGGGAACGGAAATCGGGGCGAAATCTTTTGCCAGTTGTAACTCGCTAACGAAGCAATTCCGGACCTATGTTTATATGAATTTATTTTCTTATTTTTGGATGTAAATTTCACCTCCCGAATTTTCTCCGTTTCTTCCTGAATCACCATATAATATATAATAACATACTCATAATACGAGTATATAATAACATAATTCGTGTGTTCCTCTAAGAGAGGAACAAAACCTTGGATTGGTGGAAGGGGAAAGAGCTCCCATCACTAACAATCAGCATGTACAAAATTTTTTGATGTACAGCAAAAATTATAGAGTCGTTTTGAGAAGTTTTTAATTTTTATTTTGTTTTTTCTAAATAATTTCGTGCAAAATATTAAATCATTTTTATTTTTTATTTTAAAATCGATATAACTTTGGTTAGATTCATTTTAATAAAATGTATCCTTATAATATTTAAATGAAATCGGTTTTGATCTTTAAGTAAATATATTTAA
The DNA here is from genome assembly GCA_010016005.3 of Zanna intricata. Classification (NCBI taxonomy): domain Eukaryota; kingdom Metazoa; phylum Arthropoda; class Insecta; order Hemiptera; family Fulgoridae; genus Zanna; species Zanna intricata. The sequence continues at coordinate 8,890 of JAAAKQ030216543.1, read as the reverse complement.
AAAAATTATTTTACAGTATTTATAAAATTATAACTGTACCCAAAAATTAGAATGATAAAAATTTAATCCAATATAATTAATAATTTAAAATAAATGATTAAAACTAAGCGTACTATAACTACACTAGATTTTAATTAATACATTTATTTAGCTATTGTGTAAATACAAAACGGAAAAAAATGTTATTACGCGATAATACGCAAAAAAAATTTTAATAATATAAATAATTAACACGACGTCATAAAATACTGATTAATTACAGTAATAACAGGTGCCATATGTTAACCTATAATTACGTTTATTATTTTTTTCTTTTACCATAAAGCAATTAAAAATATATTATAATGCTTACGGTATAGTAATTAAAATTCTTAAAAACATATATTTAATTTTAACAAGGTAAATTTTTTTTTTTTAACTATTAAACGGCTTTCAAATAAATATATGACAGTAATAAATTTTAGTAAAATAATAGGATGGTTTTCTATTGAGAAAGGGTTGTAAATTATTCATTACTCATAACTTAACGACTCTCTTCCTATATTATTTGATATTTATACGTTGTTAAACTTTCTATATCTTTAAGCGTTTTACTCATAACCATTCAGATATATAAATTTTTTTTAAATGCTTTAGTACCAAAGTATATTTAAATTTTTTATTATAAGTTTATGAATTATTTATGTATTTTCTTCTTTTCTATTGTTAAAAAAAATTACACCATCCCGTGTAAAATATAATTATTTAATTATTGCACAAATTTGGTACGATAATTTTTTAATAAATTGTAAGCTATAAAATGTTTGATAAAGTTACTGAACATTTTAAAGAGATGATGTAACATTTTAATATATTCTATACAAGAAATTATTCTTAAACTTATTGTATAAATATCTGCAGCTCGTAAATTGTTAAATAAATCGTGTTTTTAATTATCTCCCTACATTTTTAATAGAAAATTTTAAATAATCCCTTATGAATATAAAATATCTTAAGTAGAAAATTAAAAACTATCTGACCTAGAACAAAAACTAAGTCTTAAAAATAGGGTACAATAATGAAAAGTATCCCATAAATGATTAACTAGAAAAAATAAAAAATGTAGAATACGGTGACAGAAATTTACATGTCACGTTCATGAAATGAAGGTAGGAAATAAACACATAAATAACATTTGTTATATTCACTCGGTTTGTTTCCCTTTGGTTGTATGAATTACAGCATTACTCTCAGAATATCACTTGTACCTTGTATTTGCTTCACAGCAATAAAATTTACTGGAAAATATCTTGTTAACCAAAAATTTGACGTTTGAATTATGTCGCAAAACTCTAGACAAACACAGTGTTATTACTCATTGGGGAGAATAATTCATCGATACCACTGACATAAATAGGGGGTTGCTGATGATACGGTCCACATTGGGTGTTAAGAACAGAGAATGATATGATCTTATGAAAATCAAAATCAAAATCTTAATTCAAACGTTCGATTAAATCGTTCAATCGTGGATACCGGTGTTCTTTGTTGGTTGGGTTTCAATTAACCACACTTCTCAGGAGTAGTCGACCTGAGATTGTACAAGACTACATTTCATTTACATTCATACACATCATCCTCATTCATCCTCTGAAGTTATTATACCTTACGGTAGTTCCGGAGGCTAAAAAGATAAAGAGAGAGGAGGAGATATTATCATTGAAATCGAGTGACTAAAGACATATGCAAACGGTTGAAATCGATCAAGTCATAGTTGAAGTTTTTGGAATTCATAATTGAAATGTAATTTTCTGATTATCTTCCAAATTTAACTTATTACAAAGATTCACACACGATTTGACAATATGCATATCCACTGCTTTATACGAACTAAAATTTTTCTAAACTTAAATTCATTAAAAGTTATCTTTGGTCTAGTATGATCTTGCTAAGGTTTTCAGGTTTGGATATTATCACAATCGAGAACAATAAAATTCAATTTTTATGATGTTATCAGCATATTTGCTGAAATAGAAATAGGAAGATAAAAATTTAAATGTTTCTAAAATCAACTTTAAAATAGTATTAAAATAATTATATAGAAATTATGTATTTAGTATACTTCAAATTTTTCAGAGGTTAATAATAATGTTAAAATATTTTTAAATCGAAATGTATTTTGATTGAATAAATCACTATTTCCTAATGTAATTTTACTACTTTTGAGCTACAATATTAGTCCCGATAACATAATAAGATTGTATATATTGCAGTTCCACTATGTGGAACTGTACATACTACTGAACTAATAAATTTTAATACGTGATAAAATAGGCAATATTTGACTACTCTTAGGAACAGTATTTTAATGTTGTTAGTGTGTTATACTGCCTTTGCGTTGTTGAAAAAACAGTAAAATTTACGTTTAAAATTGTAAAGACTAGATTTTAGACATTTATTAGACATGTTAGACATTAGATATTATTTTTAGGACATTATATGAGATCATTATTCAAATCTGAGTACAATTTGAATGCTGGGATTTGGAGGGCGAGTAGTTGTATTATGGGGAGATTGGCAAATCTGAGGTCCGTAACGGATGATGAGGTCCTAACTACTGCCAATACCCACACAATTATCAATATAAACAGACGATACTGACGTTTTACGTAGTAAAGCGTCGGTATTGTTATCAACGCTTTCTGAGCTCATTCTATTAGCGAAAATTATGAAAAAAGATAATTTGTAAACAAGGTTCCGGAAACGCTCCTTAGCGAATTACGGTAAACGAAAACTTTTGCCCTGATTCCTGGGTAAAGAGTAAAGTAAAACCATACTGAGATTCTAGAAATCCAAATTAAGGGATAAATTTGGTAGTTTTTATTGTTTTTTAACCTGAAGAGTTGTTTCAAAATTTATATCCAGTAGTTGTTTATAAAATATTTGACGAATAATTAAAAAAAAATTGTAGTTTAAAAAACGTCTTTTTTTTGTGTTTGTAATACAAAAATTTTGTTAAATGATAATAAATGCGTAAAATTTGTCAAATAAATGCGTCAAAACTTGTAGAGAATTTAATTCTGAGACAATTGATGGAAATTAGCAATAATAAAAATCAAATACAAGTTCAAGGAATTTAATTTTTTTAATAACATTTATCGAATGAAAAATTTAAATATAAACTACGGAAAATGAATTTAACACAGTGATTCAATGTTAAAAAACAAAACAAAAAGGTAATTAATGCATTTAATAAAGTTTGCAGTAAATTTTATAAAATTTGTCCTTTTCAATATATTTGGGTAGCTTTGCTTTCCGCAATTCTGCACGACTTTCCTTAATTTGTACGACGGTATATGTAATACGAGAAACCACCTTTTCAAGCGTATGAAGTTTTTTTTTGTACACTAAAACTTCTCATTCAATCGCACACACAAAAAATCTAAAGGTATTTGAGCAGGTGATCTTGGTGGCCAGGAGTGTGCCCACAGCGGCCAATCCATCGCTCTAGAAATTTTTCATTTAATTATGACGATACGGGACGTGAGGAATGGGGAGGCGCATCATTGTATTGAAAGTTCATGCCGTATCTTGACTAGTGGAAAATCTCCAAATAGCAGCGACAATTGTTCCTTAAGGAATTCCAAGTAAATGTAGGAGGAAAACGAATGATCCAATTAGCTGATGGTAAACCAGACCACACCAAACATTGACGCTAAATCGGTGTTGGAAATTACGTTCTACTGTCGTATGTGAATTGAATTGTGCTCAAGTGTATTTGTTGCAAAGGTTATCAATGCCGTCCCGATTAAACTGAGCCTCATCTGTAAATAAAATGATCTTGTGCAATCGGCGGTTCATGTTCAACTAGTTGCATTATTGTAAACGAAAAGGAGGATCTCTCCTTTTCGTTAAAGATTTTGTATTTGTTGATTATGGTAAGGATACATCTTGTTGTTAATAAGTATCGTCCGTACAATAGGTTGGGAAACTCCGAATCGTTGGAAAGGCGTCGAGTCCTAGCACGCGTTGAGTAGCTTTGATAATGGTTTCATCAATATCGGCATCATGTTTGGCAGTAAGTCCTATTTGGTTGTAATGAGTACTAACGCTGTGAAGTGTACATGTTTCTCATAGCATATGGAATGTTCCACTAAATTGTTTTTGAATTTGAAACTATCCAGTTAAAAAAACGTATTTAATATTCTCTAGTAGCAGCAGCAGCAGTTGCATTTTCATCATAACTCCCAAGAAAAATACCATGTCGGCGTATTCCTCAGTCGTAAATAATAATGGTATTGCTGCACTATAACACTAATTAAAACACTCTCTCTCTCTCTCTCTCTCTCTCTCTCTCTCTTTAATTAATTACACCCTACTGGCAATGATTCACGGCAGTAACGCAGAATATGCACGTACTGTTGAAACAACATAAACTGCATTGTTGGCCAGTTGATTTCGGTGTTTTAAATTTACGAAATCATAATTTCTCAAATTTTCAATTTGAAACTTATTTCGAGAAAGGTACATAAACTTTATTGTTTCCATCTGAAATTTTATTTCTATCTTTTATAAAACACTATTTTTTGTGTGATTACACTTCTAGGAAAGCAAACATGTTTTGTACATGTAAACCTTCGTTTTCTTATGGTAAATGTTAGTAATAAAATCAAATTTCTTGAACTTGTGAATGTGTTTTATTGCGCTATTTTAAATAAATATTCAAAGAATTATATTCTCTATAAATTTTGACTCAAATTTTATGTATTTATTAATCATTTAACAAAGATTTTGTACTATAAACATAAAAAAACGTGTTTTTATACAACAAATTTTTACGTTGATTATTATGAAAACTACTAGAAATATGGTTCTGTAACCGATTTTTTTTTTTAATTTTTCATGTCAAAAACTATAAAGTTAACCCCTTAATTTATATCCCTAAAATTTCAGTATGGTTTTATTTCACTCTTTGCCCAGAAATCAGGACGAAATCTTTCGCTAGTCAAAACTCGCTAACGGAGCGTTTCCGAACCCATATTTATATGAGTATTTTTATTAATTTGGCTGGTAGAATAATCTCAGAAAGTGCCAGTAACATTACGTGAATGATTAAAACATAACTTTAATATGAATTGTTTTATCTAAGGTTAACATTTAATTTTAATTCACCATTTTATCCTATCTTAAAAAATTAGATGGACTGACTTAGAATACCTACACTTTCGTTATTATTTTTCTTTTGCATTTCAATGACATCAATTGCTACGGTCATTATCCACTAAACAATTATTATAGCTTGTAGTTGACATCTTCCATTCTTTTCTTAACATCAGTGATCAACGAGATAGGTTCACTGAATATGTTTTTCATCGTTGTAATAACGAATACAATTTACTGTTTATTCGCAGGATTTAAATAACGATGTTAATTAAAACTCAGAGGTCAAAATAAAACGTGATACATGAAATACAGATTCAAATTAAAAAAAATAAATATTATTTTTTTAAATTTAATTAATTAATTTAATTTAATTAATTTATTAATTAAAAAAAATAAATATTATTTTTTTTAATTTCACAATAAACCATACAGTAAGTATGGTTTATAGTGACGTCGGATATAAAGAAAAATCGGATAAAGTAACCAAAAACTTGTTTCTTGATTGCTTTGGTGCTGTTAATACATAAATACATTATGTATATTGTTTATAATTACATCTGTTGTAGTGACATATTGGTTATTATGAGTTATGTTTTTACTGTAATGTAAAATTTTATCGCTTATGACGGACAGAAATGACGGACAATATCTATATTGTATGATGGTCACAGTAATATCATGCCGATTTTTCTCATTATTAAAAAGAAACACTACTTTATAACTGCTTTGTCTACTAATAAACAAAAAAATCTCTTGGTAAATGTTATGGTTTTTATATTCAAAGCAAAAGTAAACGTGATGAACAGGACGGTATATTCTGAAGTGACAATCTGACATACGTTAGTGTAAAATTTTAATAGAATATTTTACAAATTAATGAAATTCCATAGTAAATCTTCAATCTTTTAATTTTCCGAAAAGGTACGTTTAACGATAAGTATTATCATTTTAATTTTCAGATACAACAATATTTTAACTGAAATTTATAAAAATACAATAGTACAAAGTTTTTAAATATTGTTCAAAATTTTAAAATATCATAGTATAATATAGGAGTCGGTAATAGATTAAGAAATTCAGATTAAAATTTTTTTAATAAAAGTGCAAATAAATGAAAATCTTTTTGCCTTCATAAAGGTCACCTTGCAATCGCAAATAGAATAAAATTTGACTTAAATCAAATTTGATTTAAATTTAATTTTTAATTTTTTTAATTTTAATTTTTTTTTGATTTAATTTGGTTTTATTTGAATTTGATTTATCAAGATTCAAACCTTCACAGCAAAAAACGATAATAAATAATTAAATAACAATACGCATTCATGATTGTAAATAAATGTATAAAAAAATATTGTTATGAAACAAAATTATCGCAGATAATTATGTTTTATGACAATATTTTGTTATGTTTCACCGCTCCCTGTCCGATTGCACTAAGTATTATCTGCCCCTCCCAGATTACACTAACGTTTCACCGCCTCCTCTCAGATTATTTCAGTAACCAACGAATCAGAATACCGCCTTTATTCTTATCAAATCACCAGTAATAATAATAAGATTGATAATTTAAAATGTAACCAATTTACAACAATCACAATGTATAAAGAACTGACCAATCATTGGGCAGTAAATTCCATTAAATAATTACTCCGCTTTTTTCACCAATCATAAATTATGGATAAAATTATCATTTGGAATGCAAAATATTATTCAATAAAATAATTACCGCCCCTGAATGTTGTTAATATTTTTTTTATCATACTCAGTAACTATTGTTTATAATGAAATCGGATATAATGACATATCGGATATAGTGATAAAAAATTTATCTCTTGGTTTGGTATGCTGCTAATACATAAATACAGCGTGTATATTGTTTATAATTACATTTTTTGTAGTGACATATCGGTTATTATGACTTATCTTTTCTACTATAATGCAACATTTTATCGCTTATAATGACGGACAGAAGTGACTCGTCATTATTTACATCGTAGTTACAGAAATATTTTGACGGTTAAAATGAATCACCTTTTCCTTTTTACCTGGATACGTACTATAGTTATTGTTTTTTTTTTTGTCTTCTTTCTGTACCAGATTATTGTAAACTGAAACAGCTACATTCAGTTGTTATTAATCTTTTGCTGTGAGTGTATCTTGGCGTGTCGGTACAGTATTTTATTTTATATATCCGATCTAATTCATTTAATAGTGATTTTAACTATGACTCCGCGAAAAAACATTCACAATTTCCCGGCCTCCGTGGCTGAGTGATAGCGTCTGAGCCTTTCATCCGGAGGTCCCGGGTTCGAATCCTGGTCAGGCATGGCATTTTTCACACACGTTACAATTCATTCATCTCATCCTCTGAAGATATACCTTAACGGTGGTTCCGAAGGTTTAAAAAAAAAAAAAAAATAGAGGAAAAGGCGCACATTATTAGGCAGTTGGAGAATGGTGACACTAATAAGGACATTGCTCAATAATTAGACGTAGGTCATTTGACAATATCGGTGAAACGGAAGAACCGTGGAGAAATTAAGAAAAAGTTTGAATCCAATTCTATGAAATCAGAAAAATTACGGCCTAGATAATGATTTAGAGTAAGCGCAGTTAAAATGTTTTAGATAACAGATGTCTAGTGATGTCACTATTAGCGGCCCTATATTGCAAACTAAGGAGAACGATTTTTTTTTAAATTCGGTTAACCGCGGAAAATAAAATCAGCTTGGATATAACGCTTCCATCTGCGTCTCGATATTGTGACGGGGAGAATAAGCGGCGAGGCCGCAGCAGCTCCAACCGGTGAGTCAGAAAGATGGCTAGAAACCATTTGCCCAAAAATAATGGGCTACTTGGACGAAAAAATCTATAGTGAAGATGAATCCGGTCTTTTTTTTTTAACTGACGCCAGAAAGAATCCTTCGGTTTAAAAGCGAAACGTATTCGGAGGGAAAGTTACCAAAAGAAAGACTAACAGCACTATTTGTTACGACTGGAATTGACAAAAAAATACTTATGGTTAAAGTGAAATGTGCTAAACCCCGATGTTTTAAATATGTGATATCGTTTCCTGTTATGTGCGAAAGTAACAAGAAAGCTTGGATGACAAGTGATGTCTTTACGTGTTGGTTACAAAAATAGGACTGTGAATTAAAAGTTGAATATGACAAAATACTGCTCTCTTTTTTTCTATTTAACCACTAGAACTACCGTAATGTATTAACTTCTCAAGAGTAGTCGATCTGAGGGTCGACTACTCTTGAGAAGTCGACTAAAAGTCGAGAAGTATGGTTAATTAAAACCCAACCACAATAGTACACCGGTAATTTAGTATTAAACCACCAAAAACAACAGCAGTCTTATAGTCCTACGATCAAGGCGGATATTTCAGTAAAAGTCCACTACATAAAACACCTAATTTTACAAATGGTACAGGATTTAGATCAACAAAAATACACATAAATAACTATTTTGGATGCTTATGTTAGAAAGATCAGGGAATGAGGTTTGTATGCTGACTGTAAAAAATTCGTTTCGAAATTCAGGATTCTTATCACAGGCTGGCGAAGTTATGAACGTCGCATGTGAAGAAGAATCTTTAGCGGAATTGAGCAGTAGTCTGCAAACCAATCGTTGTCAAATGCATTGTTTGAAGATTATGAGAGATTTGTTGAGCGCAAGGAGCGGTACTTGGCCAAGAAAGCGGGCATTCTTACCTCGGCCTATCTACGAGAGGTGGATGGTC
>JAAAKQ030216499.1:0-11539 GCA_010016005.3 Zanna intricata | reverse complement strand
GATCAGGCTTCCACAGTAGTGCGGTTGGAATCATCACCCTTAATAACCTACTGATGCCTGTTGAACAACGCAACGCAACGCAATACATGCGTTGGCGTATTTAAACCTTAATAACTTTTGACTGGATAACCGATTCTGATGGTCGGATTGGCCTGATTTTGATGAAATTTTGTACAGATGCTTATGTACGGAGTGGGTGTTTCTTTACGTTAGTTATGAAATTACTAGGATAAGTGCAATTTACCTTTATGGATCTAAAAACATATGTGTGGGTTCCACCACGTTCAAAGCATAGTTAGTTATATGCGTCTCCATTTCAGGTTGTTCATCCTCAACAGAATATCAGGGGTGATCGTTTCAAATGCTGACCGAACAGCATCTAGGAATTGCTCGTTGTTGTATTTACGTTTTTATTCTTTTACAAAAACCCAAAGTGCACCGTCAAGGTGTGGTGAGGCAGGGCTTCTTCTGGTCGCCAATGAAGCCGGTAATTCTTCTGACCCATCTCCGATGCAGCAATTCCGAAAAATTTAATTGAGGCGTTTGCAGACATTCAAAGCAAAATGTGCTGGAATACCATCTTGGTAAATAGTAAAGACGTAATTATTTCTTATCACTCGACTGCCAAGTCCAATTCACAGGGTTAACAGGCGTGCTTACAATATACTACTAGTTCAATATTTTATAACGAGTTAAAATTTCAACACCACTGAATGCTCTTCAGCTGATTTTCCTGCTTTACCCGATACTTCAGTTCTAAAGTTGGAGATGCATCTACTGCAAGATTTACCGACTTAGGTCTACAGGGAGAAAAAAAACGCATAGCTTTCCTACTATTTTCATTATCTCATAAGTAGCTTTACTTATGGACTTTTCAAAATGAAAGAACACAACCTGATTAGAAAAAACTTTAAATCTCGAAGGTTCGAAAAGTTCCTTTGTTCAGCCAGTGTTACAGAAACAGGAAAAGTTTGCTCAAAATTTCCCAGAAACCTTCTTGCCAGTTCTACACTATAATTTCATAATTGCTACCATTTCTATTACAAAACAACACCACACTCAGCTATATCCAAGAGGCTGTCTCAAAACTTATTTAGCATTCAAATTTAAACATTTTCTTCAATACTATATCTAATCTTCAATTTATAACGGCCAATTAAAGCAACCAAAGCAATCTCAAGAATGTTCCATCCAGATAACATATTTTTGTAATTATTAATACATTTTTTTTATTATTTATTACAAATAATAAAATTATTTAATACAAAATTGCCTTATACAAATGTTTAGAGTTTAAAATTAATGCAGAATACATATTACAAAACAAGAATTCAAATTACCAATTAAAATTATGTCATAACAAATCATTTTAGTCATTTCATTAGTCCTAGTGCATAGGGTAAGATATTGCTGTATTTTAGAAATACTTTTTTAACCATCAAACAGCTTAATGGAATTTATGTATTGTATTTATTAAAAATTGTCAAATGCAATGTATTCATGTTTATTATTTGTTGGCCTATATTAATTTATTGGCTCATTATCAATGCAAAAGATGATAAATAGAAAAAGAAATAGCAAACATCATAAATTATTCAGTATAAAAACAACACATTTTAACATGTTCGGTGCACTAATTTTATTTCTTCATAAAAACTTAAAATTATTTAACAAAATCATCGTATAACAATCTCTTTTAAAAAGTAACAAATAAAATTTTTTTTCAATAATTATCTGTCACATTCATCAGCAGTTTTATAGCAACCATTAAAAGAAGATTGATAATCATTTTTTGTATCGATGAAAACATCCAGTATTCATTAAATGAAAGAGCTAATAAAAATTAATCTACTACTGTTAATCAAATTTCATTTTCTTAAAAAAAAAATAGCCATAATCTATTAATTAAAAATTAATAAAATCAATTATAAAATAATCTATCATCATCAATCTTATGTAAAAAGTTCATTGATATTTTTTTAATAAAATTAATAATGACGTTCTGCAGTAATTTCCTGGCATTTGCATGCTGCTAAAAATTTAACCTATTCCCAACAAGGTTAAAGAAAAAAACATGTTTTATTATATTTATTCCTTATCTTGTAAAAAAAAAAATAACAAATGTTTGAAGATCATTTCATTAAATCAGTTAAGAAAACAATTTAAAATCAATTTATAAAATTTCAAGCCTTTTGTGCAAGGTGTACCAGAAAATATTTTTTTTTTTAAGTATAACAATTGAAATAACTCAAAAATATAACAATGTTCTTGTTATTTTATGCAAAATATTTCTTTTTAAGCTGATTACTTCTTAAAAAATTGACTCCATAACCGGGGAGTACTAGGGTGATATGTAAATTATAACACTCTAACAATGCCTCATTTACATAACAAAATATCAATCAATAAAGTATAAATGGAAAAAAGGTTATAAAATTTTTAAAACTAATATTTTTAAACGAAGGGATGTATTGTTCCGACTCAGGCTAAAATGGTCAGATGTTAAAACAATTTACAACAGTAATAGTGCAAAGTTTACCGAATCTATTAAGACGATTGGAAAACTGTTCCATCAATATGACTTCCTAATTAGAAGAATGTAACACACACATCTTCACCCCAAAAATTATTTTTTTGTGTACAACCTCCCTAACAGACAAGAACCATAAAAAATTTCATGTCTACATTTACAAAACTAAATATACATACACACGTACATTAATTTATAATCAAAATTTTGTAGTATTTTACATTTAAAATCAAAACACACTGGGTTTTGTATATAACTTGTGAGGAAATCATGGTATTAATTTAAAAAGGAAATAAAATCAATTAGGTGATACATTCAATTTTTTCTCAAATGAGACATGACTGGGTTGATTTTCAGATTGAAGACACTTCTTTTAAGTGAATGTTTTTAAGTGAATGGGATATCTGCCCAATTTTCAATGTAATTGAGCAAATATTCCCCCTGGTAGAACAGTGAAGTGTAAGTAAAATTCTAATTTGTTATCTTCATTTTCACATCATCAGTTTCACTATGGGCACTTTCTTGTTCTCCCTTCTTTACGATTTTGAACTATCTGTCCACTAATCATTCCGGCCACCTCAGCTGAATAAATTTGTGTTTTATAACAATTCCCTTTCTTTATTTGCTTCTTTAACAATCTTTCCACAACTAATACTTTTACAATTTTGTATTTAGAAATCTTCTACTAGTTCTGAAATTTTCATTAATTGTATCTAACTTTGTACATTCTTTCCAAAATGATTTTAAATTTACACGTATACATATTATAATTACAAAACATAATTATTTTTTTAAACCATCAATTTTAAACTAATTGCTTCGGTTTTTTTTTCAGTGACATTGTTAAGCCACAACATGAATGATCAAAAGCAGGTTGTATTTTTAACCACGATACCCCAAATGACACAGCCATACACTTACAAAAAAAGCAGGATCCAATTATACAGAAGACAATGAGTATAGTATTAGACTATAGTATTTGAAGTTGAGTGACTATTCAAGTATCAAACTGACAATTTTTGCTATACCAGCTGAATAAACTACATCAAGTGTCCGATATCAATCAGAAAGTGTAAAATACTAATTTTTTGGTGGAAGGTTTTTATCTTCCACAAACAAGCTAAAATGTTAACAGGTTGACACTTCTTTTCTTTTTCTTTAATAAAATTTTTCTTTCATTATTTTATTTTCAGAAGTTTGAAGATTAAAATTATGAATAAATGTCATCTTCTAAAAGACTTAAAGAAATGATAAAAATCAAGCGAATGAAAGAACTAAAAACTAAAAAAACAATACTTTCAAGTTTTTTAATTTCAACTTTTTGAAGTCAGAAAAAAATTCAAAACAATTAACAAACCTATTACTTTAAGGTATAATAATATACTTTCATGCCATCTACGAGACATATTCATAAAGTAAGAGCCCTTTGGTCATTAAAAAAAAAAATTAACTTGTGAGAAAAAGTTAAAGTTTCAGTTTACTAAATATCTACTTAATTTTTCCACACAATTACCATTCAGTTTTCTTAAACTCCTTTGCACAGAAGTTCACCACCTGGGAATTAATCAGTTGACAACAGCAGTCTTGAGTTCCTCATTGTTTTCAAACCATTGTCAACCAAGCCACTTTTTCAAATGCAAAAAGAGGAAGTAGTCGCTAGGTGCAAAGTCAGGAGTACACGGAGGGTGGTCAATGTGTTCTCAATGAAACTGCTTGAATCTTTTTCTTGCTTAAGGCAGTGGTGTAAAGTTGCGTGTTGTCATGAAGGAGGATTACGCCAGACGATTCCCATGCTGTCGATTTTGGATCGCCCGTCTAATCTGTAATTGTTGATTCACATTCCATAGAATCAACCAAAATGAGACCCTTTTTCGTCAAGTCTGAATACTGGACCTGCCACACCACTCTTTGTCATGCATATTTGTACAGCCATTTTTAAAGTCTCAACACCATTGGTTAATCTTTCCTTCACTCATTACTGTAGGTCCATACAATAGGCAGAACCCTGATGAATTTCTACAGCTGAAGATCCTTTTGCACACAAAAGTCAAATCACAGAGTGTGCACTTCACAACTGGCAAAAGAAACGATTGTCGCAAACACTGCAATCTGCATTCACAGGCAGGCAAATGACTACAGAATCAAAACAACTGCAGTGGCTTCATAAATAGCAGATAGATGGCCTTGCATGCATGAAACTGTGTACAGAGACCAATATTTAAATTTAACCTGATGGTCCTTACTTTATGAATATGCCTTGTATAACTCAAATTTACAGAAATAAAATAGTACTTTTTTTTACATTTACAAGGTTCCCACTGAATTTTAAGATTAATTTTTCCTAACTTTTAGAGACCAATCTAGCAAAAATTTCCTGATTCTTACAATGATATGCTACTGCTGTTTAGTCTGCAAAATATATACATCTTTTACTTTGCTGCACCCTCTATCATCCCCATACCTGCACAATCACTTTTCTTCTTTTTTTTTTTATTATTATTTATCACAATTTCATTGTGATAAATTGTTTCAGTAAATTACATTGCAAAGTAGAAAAAAAAATTTAATTAGTTTCTTGCATAAAAATGGACATCACGGTAACTAAAAGTATCAAACATTAGAGATAAAAACTATCTCTAAAGCAATTTTTTTAAATATTTGGCTCACACCTAAGACTGCTTAAAAATTTTTCACAAAAATTAGCTTCATTATTTTACAAAGTAAACAACCAACAATATTTCATTACTTGGTTTGCATAAAGATGCTAAGAAACACAATTTCAATTTAACAAAGAATAATTATGTATGATTACAACATAAAGGAAAACTAAATTTACCTTGACTAAAAGTAATATAGATAAGAAAACTGGAACAGAACATCTTATTTTGCACAGAAAACAAACTTCATTAACATTTATTTACTTGGAAAATAATTTGTAATTTTCTAAAATACTAAAAAAAAAAAATAATAATATGAGATCTCATTACATACATATTATTATTGTACATATAAAACACAAGACAAAGTTTCTTCAATATTGTTAGGTTCCCCTAATGGTTTGCCCTTTTCTAAAAGTTTAATTTTGGCAGCTATCTGTTCTTCTTACACCAAGATTGTAGCTCTCAACTTTTTCCTTTCTTCCTCCAGTTTAAATTTCTGCTTGCATTTTCCTTTTAGGGGCTCTATTTTGTTCTTCTTGAGAGAAGTTTTTTCTTTTTTTTTAATCATCTTGTACAGCTTCTCATGGCAGTAAGCATTTTTTGGGTAATAAGAACATTCTCCTTGCCCTTAGCACTTATAATTACATAAAAAATGTTTCACTGATTATTCGTTGTCTCTTCATGCAAATTCTCCACGAGATTTTTTCATTGAAAAGCTACCTTTGACTTATGTGTTTCCGTGTGAAAAAATTAGAATAGTTTCGCTATTTCCTACAGGAACACATAATTTTAGATTTTTTCTAAAGTAGATGAAAACAATTTATCCACCTTTTTCTTATCTTCCAATTTTTTACTGTCATCTTCAGTATCTGATGAAAAGATTTTGAACTCACATTTCAGAGCTCCTTTAGCATCCATGCATAGGAAAAATATTGTTTCTTAGCACTGTTTTAAAATATTGTTTTCAGGAACATTTTCAATAAATTTATTAGCTACATATAATGCTTCCAATAAACACTCATTTTATCAAACCAAAATCAGGCTTGTGAAGGATAACAGCTGGATCTAATGATGATAATCCTTTACAACTATATATTTTAAAAGACTTTGTTCAACAAGCTTTGAAAGGAGTTAACTAATATAGTTTGGCACTTTATAAAACATCAATTCATCACCTTCTGATGATTTTATTTCTTTCAGATATTTAATAGTTTGAAATCCAAGATCAATTTTCTTCTTTTTTTTTTTTTTTTGTAATTTTCTAAGTCACTAAGATCAATTGAAGTAAGTTTCGAAGAAGTGTTTGCAGCAGCTATATTATTTTGATTAAATTATAAAGCTAAGAAGTGTTTTTAGTAGATCATAAAGACGTGAAAATAGATATGGAGCAAGAGGATCAGGGCTCTGAAACTTGTCTTAAAAAGGGTTCACAGACAAAATCAATTTGTAAAATGCCAATTTACATTATAGAAATTTGTCTTTAAAATAGACAACAACAATGATGTATGGCTTAGATTGAAGTTTCTTTGATTTGTAAATAAATTTCTTTACATCATCCAAAATTAGCGAGTCTTGCTTAGTTCTTAGCATCTCATATGATGTAACTTTCTAGTCATGCAGTATTTTAAAGGAAATTTATTATTTCCTGTGATTGAGGTAATTCAGCACATTGGTCTATCATTAAACAAGTAAAGATTTCTTAATAAAAGTATAGATATTTCATTTGAGAAATTGAATCCCTGTTTTCATGGCTTCATTTACAACATGTACAGCGCAAATACCAATATTCACCAAATGCTTTTCTTCAGGCATTCCTCAATCAGCTGATCACTTAACATTTTTAAAAAGCTTAAATTCGCATTTAGTCCATCTATAGATAATTGTAATATTTTGTTTTTATCTAGAGGAGAGATACCTTCTATGAAACCAATGAGATGTTAAGCAGTGAACATTCCAAAATATATCTTGTTATAACACTTTGTTCGTACTTTATTTGTTTCTGTACAGAAATTGGACAAATAAATCTAACTAACCCCTCTGTACAATTTTGTTTAATGCTTCATTAAAACATACCACGTAATTAACACAACAACATAGCTGATTTTGCAGAATGTCATAAAAGTATGGTGCAAGCATATGATTGATGATATAAGAGCATTTAGTAGCTAAAAGCTGACATTTTGACGCTATACAAATATCAGGAAACATAATTTTAAAAGTTAAACCAATATCTTCACATGAACTTAAGGAAAACTTATTTTTTACAACACTGAGAACCTACATAATCTCCACCTTAGAAACATTCATTTTTATAACAAAAAGAAGGAATTGTGTTGACATGTTAATGGCAGCTTGCTGGGTGATGGAGTTGTAACCACCCAACACCAGGAAAGTATAGTAATATATTTTAGCATTACTAAAAAAAACTTTATTAATATTAATATTTAAACTTAATTCAGTAACAAAGATGTCAAATTTTTTCTAAAAATTAGGGACTTTTCCTCATTTTTACAGCTGGTGAAAACCATGCATTTAAGACAATATTTTTATAAGCTGATTTTATTCCTTAATTTTATTTTACTTTTTTCTTTAGAATATGGACATAAATAAATATCCTCATATGCACAAAAAATACAATCAATATAAAACAAGTCATACCCTAAAAAAAAGTGAGAATTTGCATCATTGAAAAAGTAAAAAAGAAATGCAGAGATATTGTATAAAGATTGTTAGTGAGAATATAAACTAAGACTTCTCGAGAATTTTTTTTTTTCATGTTTTCCAACTAAACTTATTAATCTTTTTTAATTTCAGATTAAGACCAGGCTAAATATCATCATGCTACAACGATTAAATACTAGGAAATGATGATGATGACAAAGAAATTAAAAATACATGAAATCATCCATGTAAATTATATCATTAAAAATAATCTAGAAAAATATATCAGTCCTATAAGAACGTCCTTTAAAAACTAAAAAACAAATCAAAATCAGTTTTTTTAATGGAATTTTTTAATTAAATCTTTTTTTATGCAATTAAAAATGTTTTGTAAGTTGTATTTGAGTTGTAGTTGTATTTGAGTAGTAAGTCAAATTTTTCAGCCAGGCATCATCCTTCAACCTATAATTCTTCTCTCCAAAATCAGTTCAAACATCATAAAAACTTAACATAATCTTAACTTAAATTTTTTTTTATAGTGTATTCTTATCATTCCAAGTACTGTTCATTCTGTAATATAAATATCTGGATATTTTTATATACTATTACAAGTTTGACACAAATGGATAATTTTACAACATTAAAAGATAAAAATAAACAATCTCCAACAATGTTGTCAGTCATTTTTAGTTGAGTTGATGCTTTAAAAAAATCACCTACCAATCAAATTAATGTCAGTTTATGATTGATGTGTAAAAAATGTAATTATTATTTTAATCGATTAATATTGTATCGATCATATAGTTTCAATCTTTTATTAAAATCACAATAAAAGGAATTTCAGTATATATATTACTCACCACTATCTGAATAATGGAAATTCTGAAGAAATTTTAAGCATTCTTCTAAACCAGCAAATATTGTGAATTCACCCTGAAATGGATTCTGGCGAAAGAATAAGTCAAACACTGCTTTATCCTTGGTTTTCCCAGACTTCCAATAAGCATATGCCATGGTAATTTGATACAGATCTGAAACACACAAAAAAACTAGTAAGTTAATTTAAAGTTACACAAGACAAAAACCATGATTCATGCTAAAACTATAGAAAGTTAAGAAAACATCTTTCCAAAGATCCACGGTCAATAACTATAGAAACCACATAACCATTACACTATTTCGGTGGAGAGTACATTTATTTTGACGTAAAATAATATATAAATGAAATTTAATCTATATATTTACTACATTATCTTAATATGCCTAGGTTATTTTAGCTCAAGTGACTTAATAGAATAATTTGAACTAATCTTAACTTTTTTCAATCTTATTCACTTAATTCTAATTAGCAACAAATTCTAAATTAGCAGTCCTACATTATTAAAGTTATTTTAATAAAAAAATTAATTTTATGTTGCTGGTGACTATGTGGAATCAAGAAGTACAATGACTTATAATATTTATTTTATAAATAGCTGTAATAATTTCATTAATATTGAGTGCTTTAACTTCATATTATAGACATCAAAGCAACCCAAATTCACATAAATAACTCTGAATAAAATTCAATGAGTAACAAATAAAATAATTCACTAGACAAAAACACTTAAGTAACTGCAGTTACAGTACCTTTTAAATTGACATTCTGTTTCAAACTATCATTTCACTTTTCGCACTCTAAAACTTAAGTCAATTCAAACAAATAAGATGTTTCATTTAGATTGCTAATGCTTTACCAAGATAACAATTCAAATCACATATTTTTAAGCAATGCACTTCAATTGAAATAAGATCTCTAAGACATCACAGATATATTTTTTTAGCATAATAAATATTCAAATTCAATTTTGTAATCTTGTTAAAACTGCAATAGAACAATTAAAATAATAAAGTAATTTCTGCTCAGTCTATTTCATTTAACAAGTAAATTAAATAATGAATGCATTATTTTTACTGTCAAAAACACTGTAATTAACATATAACTTCAAGTGGTTTGTGGTAATATTTTAAATGGTTTATAACTTTTATAGATGTTCACACTTTGATATTTATTTTTTTCATTACTATACATGATGTACAGGTAGATTAATAGATATCATGTTTAAAAATTAGATTCAAATGCGATTTCTAATTCATATCGATCAGTGTATTTAGTGCTTATTGCAATATAATTTTAGAAAAAATATTGAAAATATTCCTGATGTCCGACACATTTAGAAAAAATTTGATCCTTTATTTAAAAATCCTGTATTTAAGAAAATTAACCTAACTTGTGTACATAATACACCTATGCTACTGTTAAAGAAATGTTTGTTGCAATACAAGAATTGATGGCAGCTGCATTCATCATCGATGCAAACAATATGGAGGATTTGTGCTATAACCAACAAAAATGCTGCATCTATATTTTTGAAACTTACAATTAAAAGGTTACTACTATTGTGAAATAAATCAAAATAATAATACACTGTATAAATTAATTTTTTATTAGGAAATTTTTAAATAATTTTAAATTAGTAAAGCTTTTAATCAGAATATTTTCTTTTTTTTTAAATCCAAGCTATTTCTTTTATAAATTTATATTTATAAGTGCAGTACTACATACAAAAACTTTACTTTATGATGAAAAATATGTATGAATGTTTGCATTAAAAATACTCATGAGAATGTAAGCAGGAATAAAAGCATGTTCCTACATGTACCATTTATTTTCAAACAATAATTAAAATATAACAAAAATTGCAATTAGAATATTAATAAAATATTTTGATAACAAATGAGCAAAGCAAAAGATAGAAAGAAGTGATAAATTTCTTCAAATCAGATTAGTAGCTTGAAAATTGTGGCATAGTGTGTGCTGTTTCCCTTTCATTCATCCAGAAACTTCTAGGTTTGAATCATAGATTGGGGATTTCAGTACAAAGAAAAAAATATATATTGTAACTAAATAAAAATTGCAATTAAAATAATTGTTTAAAGATTAGTCAATGTTTGAATATGCCCAGATTGAAAAAGTTATATATATATATATATATAAATATATAAGCTCCTTTCCATTCTTTTATTCATTGATGACTTGACAATTATTACCACGTGCAGCATAATGGAAAAAAAACCAAAAAAGGTCACAAATTTGGAATACTGATAACAGCAAATAACATTGAACACAAAGTTTTAAATTCACCTATGAAGTGATATAAATATGATCTACTGATCATACAAAATAAGATAAAATGTTTTCATTATAATACTATCTTCACAATTTCAAAAGTTACATAAAAAAAAAAAAAGAAAAAAAAAAAAATTATATATCATATTTATAAAGGAAAGTT
Source organism: Zanna intricata (assembly GCA_010016005.3). Lineage (NCBI taxonomy): Eukaryota > Metazoa > Arthropoda > Insecta > Hemiptera > Fulgoridae > Zanna > Zanna intricata. The sequence continues at coordinate 356 of JAAAKQ030216499.1, read as the reverse complement.
TGTATATCAAACTGTCTTATCTGTTCTGGCATCACACAAGAACCAAAATTGACATATTGCTTTCAAATTTGCAGGATACAGTTGTGTTATCCCAGGGAAGGTTTTTTGCCATAGAACGAGGTTCTAGCCCCCTTGAGGTGAAGTTGTATTAAAGATATTCTTTAAGGAAATAAAAGATTAATCCTTTTACTTTATAATTATATTTGTCACCATGACAACAGAAATAAGTTATTCATTTTTTGATGTCAAAAGTGAGAGTACTTTAGTTACCACAGTTACTATTATTTTAACCCACCGGGTTGGTCTAGTGGTTAACGCGACATCGCAAATCAGCTGATTTTGAAGTCGAGAGTTCT
>JAAAKQ030216443.1:0-28966 GCA_010016005.3 Zanna intricata | reverse complement strand
TTCGGTCCAGCTACTCTGTATCACTGAGTACGCAAGCCCCCCCACCATCGGCAAGGTCTCATGATTCGTAGAGGGAGCATTTTAGGATATATCCTCACTTACTAAAAAACTTCATCTGTTATTCTGTTTCATCTTTTGTTTACTACCACAAAAAATTACCGAAAGAAAAATAAAAGTCTTATCTTTAATTTCAGTTCATATTCTACTTTCTTTATTCCTTTGAAAAATTGGTACGATATTTTTTTGGATAAAGAACATCTTCTCTAAAATAAAGAAAGAACAATTAAAAATCAGAATTAAATAATATAATAATGTTAGCATTAAATATTTTACAGAACTGCACCAGGGTGAATGGCAGAATTAAGATGATCGTGTTTGATTATGTAGAGCTTTTTATCTTAATTACAAAAATTAATGTACAGTAATCATTGCAGTCTTATAAATATTTACGCTGCAAATTCAATTAGTATCCCACACATTTAGGTCTACATTAATCTAAAATATTTAACAAATGATGACAGTTATTTAAATATTCTCAGTTAATCTCGAAACCGTTACTGCTGAAAGCGGTTTAATTATGTTATGTAATGTAAAAATTATAAATAATATGTACAAATAAAAATTAATTTTAATTATTTTAACCATTATAATATAAAATAAAACGTATTTTAGTTTATATCTTTAAATACGAGATTCGAAATCAAACTATGAAAAAGTCACCATTTATTAAAAATAGAGTGTTACTAATTATAGGATACTTTTATAAATGATGTGAATGCCAAGAGTAGAGATGCTGGAAATAAATGATTGATATTTTTACATATACGATAAGAAATTGGTGACAGCTGGTGAGTTTTTTTTTATTAAAAGGTTTTTTGTTCCTTTTTTTTTAACCTCCGAAACCACAGTTAAGTATATCTTCAGAGGATGAGATAAATTAATTGTAGCATGTGTGAAAAATGCCTGACCGGGATTCGAACCCGGGACCTCCGGATGAAAGGCCGTGACGCTACCACTCCTATTAAAAGGTTACTCATAGTTTCTTTAACATTAAAATTTTTTTGAAATATTTGAACATATTTAGTATATATTAAATAAAATAATCGCTTTAATAATTATGTATATACATAAAATTAAAATATTTTACCATAAAAAAATAATCCACTTGAAAAGTAACGTCCTATTATGCGTTAAGGAAATTATAAATTTATAAATAGTCGAAAACCGTTTTCGAGTACTACGTTTTCGTAGTACACCATCGAAAAACGTTTATCTCTTTCAATAATTTTTTTTTCTTGAGCATAAAATTTCCTATTATCTTTAAATACCATGACGAAATTTATTTCGTAGGTCAATAAATTCGAATTACAGACATCATAAATACTTCCCTTAGTATTTTATATTTATGTAACTTATTTTGCGGTATTTACGTTAAACTAAGTGGAGGGCAAAGGAAAATGGAATTAGCTAAATAGAAAAAGTGTTAAGTAGGTTGCGGAAGATGAAAATAAGGGAACAGAAGATTTAGGATCTAGGAGCTGCATGATAGGAGAACGGATGACTAACAGTGGAAGGGGGTTGTGTCGCGACCAGGCTTATACAAATGAAGATTAATGTTTAAAGGCCTACAAGCAAAGAAAACAGTTTAAAAGCGGATGGTTTGACTAGTATGAGAGTGGGTAAAGGATTTCAGTTTAGGCTACTGCAAAATGTTTAAACAATGACATTCCCCTTTTAAATTCAACTGAAGAATAAAATATATTATTATCATACATTTTTTTTAATAATAAATTTTCCTTCTTAAATTAATGTTTATAGAATTTTTATATGTGGAGTTTTTTCTCTTATATTAAAAAATTATTTTAATTTTGAAGATACTTTTTCTTTATTTATTGTCGAAGCAAAAATTTTTATTAAAAGAAAATCAGATCTTTCGCTAATGGTATCTTCTAAATTTTTATTTTCGCCCATCAACAATAACCTACATTGATAGTTGCATAATATTTACTCCAAATGTGCTGATTATTATTCACTTAATTAAAAAAATAAATAAATAAATAAAATGTTCTAATTACTTTTTTCTTTTTTTTTTTTTTTGACCTCCGGAACCACAGTTAAGTATATCTTCAGAGGATGAGATGAATGAATTGTAGCGTGTGTGAAAAATGCCATGCCTAACCGGGATTCGAACCGGGACCTCCGGATGAAAGGCCGAGACGCTACCACTCCGCCACGGAGGCCGGCTTGTTCTAATTACCTGATGTTCTAATTAGGTAATTTTACTTATCTAAATGGCCTTAATTCGATAGTTAAAAAAAAATTTTAATACAATTATCTCTTTTATGTCTTATTTCTTGAAGGTGATTTTAATTAATTAATTTATTTTTGTTAATTTTATTTTATAGTTTCTTACGGAATACCAAAAAATAGCTACCATTTTGAAAAAAAATTGTTTGGATGAAACGCAAAAAAGTGAGAAACATACCTTGTAGTAAATATATGAAAAGAATGTACAGAAATGATACGTAAAGAGCTGTAGTGTATGAGCAATGACTTTTCTCTAGTAGACGGATATTAATAGTTTTTTTTTAATCTATTTATTTGATTACCTATTTAAAATTTCACGTGAAAAAACTCTGAATAAGCGAAGTAAATGATTACTAAATAAAAAAAAAAATTAAATATCTTCAAATAAATGGTTTCCAAAGATTGGCCTCTTATATTAAATGGAATCTTGTGCAGCGGTACTACTCTAAACGTATTGTAAAAGTGTTTAAAAATCATAGAAATCGATGCATATTTTTAAGAGTAAAAGCTGTAAAATATATAAAGATACTCCCATATATATATGAGGCATGTTTTTAAAGTACTGTTTTAAAATTAAAAAAAAAAACAAAGAAACTTTTCATAATTATTTTATTTTTACATGAAAGCCAGTATCTTAATTACTTTTCTACATAGTTGCCTTCAATATTATGGTACTTATCATACCGAACCACAAGCTTTTGTATTCTGTCGTAATAAAAGTTTGCCGCCTGATTTAACAGCCACTGCTACACGGCATGGTGAGCACAATTTTCGGTACTTTAACAGTTCACTAACAATTTCGTAAAGAACACTTGTAGAAACTTGAGGGAACTCGAATGATAATGAAGAAATCCTGAAGCGCTGTTTTCTTTAACTTTTTCATCGACTTTTTGTACCAAATCGTGAGTGATCACCGAAGTTCGCCCACTACGTTACTCGTCATGAACGTTTGTTCGGTCATCCTTGAAAGCTCTAACCCATTTTCGTACCATTCCATCACTCCATAATGTTTTGTTCATAGACTTCACAAATCTGACGGTGAATTTCAACCGATCTTTCGCCTTTAGCACACAGAAAACGAATAACAGCACGTATTTCACAGTCGGCGGGATTCTCAATTGGCAGAGGCATTTTAAATACGCAAAATTAAATGTAAACACAATCGATTTTCGCCGTATAGGTGTCTGTGGCTTGCCAACAGATGTAGGTACACAATGCGCATGTGCAAGACACCGACCGCAGCGCTGTATCGGCTTGATTTCAAAACGGTACTTACTATAAAAACACGCCTCGTATGTATACGAGTGATTAATGATAACTTCATCCATTTTAAAGTCAGTAGTAAACCAACTGAATTTATATTAGTATAATTCTTTTAGCTTTTCATTTCATTCAAGTTGAACAAAGGTTCAATAACAGTCCGTTTCTTATTTTGACTTTTGTAGGTATTATGCGGTATTATTGTACATATATAATTTCAGTATTTATTTTAGTGTCTATTCTGATGTTAATTAGTAAAAAAATTAACTAAAAAAGCAATTATGTTTTGTGTACAATTTTTTATATATGGTAAAAAAATAATTTTTGAAACAGTAATAATACTTTTAAACAGTATTCCATATTTTTTCATTAAATAAAAGAATTCACAAAGGGTGTAACTACAGTTCCTTTGGTGCATTAGTCTTTAAGAGTTCTTTTTTAAACTTTTTTTAAAACAAAACTCGATAAAAAATTATGGATTTTTATTATTTTATTTTATTCTTGTGGGCATATAACCGAAATCTATTCAATAATTTTATAAAAAATAGGCAATAAAAAAGATAATTTTTTAGGTTCTCACAACTATTATTATTTTTAACTTGGACATTTAAAAAAAAGTTTAATACTAAATTATTCCACTAAAAACAACTAATTTTACATTTTGAAACACATTTATAAAGTAAATTTGGATTACAAATTTTGAAGTACAGTTTTTTTACATTTAATTTAAAATTACATGTTTCATTTTACATATTATTAGTAAAATTAAACATATAATTTTATTAAAATTTTTCTTTGTTCTAAAAATAGGCCTTAATAAAAGTTATATTTTATTACTGTTATAATAATAATAATAATAATTTTGAATAAATTTAATAATTTCGAATATAAACCTGGTATTAAACTGATAATACCAGTATTATCAGTTTTGATTAAATTAATTTTAATTTATTGTTATTTTATTTACTTTTCCTGATGAAGATAAAAACCAAAAGATAATAACCATAATCGATTGGTTTTTTTTTAAAATAAAAATTATAAATTTATTTTCAGTTCACGAAAAATTGTTTGTTGATGAATAGAATTATAACACAGAACCTTTATTTATATAATTTTATTATGACTTAAAATTTTTTCAAATTAATAAATTATTTTTTTTTATAAGAGCCTTAAACATTCTTATTAATCCGACCCCTTCATCTTTATCTTTATTAAAATTGCAAAAGTTTGAGTCATACGATATTCAGGTTGTCAGCCATAAATTAATTTGTACATCTTTTGTGTAGGTAGGTGAGCTTATAATAGAAATTAAAAATAAAAATAATTTTTACCAAAAAGACAAAAACTCGTTTAAAGTGGGAAAAAGTTGTTAAAAATTTGCTTCCTATTTATTTTATGTTAAACTATTAAAATATTTACTGAAATTAATCTATGGCATTTTAAAAAATTTAAATTTCAAAAATCCAAACAGTATCACAAAAAAAATTCAATTTTCCTTCTGAAATTGAAAAAAAAAAAAACTTCATATTGTGATGTTTTCATACAGTAATTTTCAAATTTCCTACGTTTCTTCCTTTATATTTAATAGTTTATTATTCTGCCTACAGGAAGTGTCTGTTCCAGTTCAAAATTTTAACTAGAGAGACTTTTGTTTATTTTGTTAATTTAAATCTGGTTTCCTTTTTTTGTGAAGAAACATATTATTTCTTTAATATTTGTGTATTATTTTATATAAAATGTTGTTGAAGAATTCATTATTTAAGTTCAAATAACAATTTACAATTAATTTAGAGAATGATGATTCCTTGATTAAAAAATATATCAAACGAATAAACAATTAGACAAATTCAGATAATGATAATTTCCTGAAGATTTGCATTTATGGTGAAGATTTAATGAAAATAAATTCTTTCTGCACCTTGTGAATATATAATGGCTATTTTTTACGTAGTTTGTAGAGAATTATTGTTTAAAAATTGTCTACTAACTATTGTTTAACAACGAATTATATTAATTAAAAATTATCTTCCATATTAATTAAGAATTTAATGATTTGTTTTACCTTCTGTTTTTCTGTTTAGAGCGATAAATAACACTTGTCTTTTTTTTACCTTTCATCTATATATTTATTTCTTTTTTGGTTTCGAGGAAGATAATAAGTTTAACGAGGAAAGAGTTTCTTATAGTGTTCAACGTATTTTAATTATTCCCTCCAGAGTATATATATATATATATACATAGGTAACATAACTAATATCATTAAACTGATTTTAAAATAATAAAAAATTAGAAATAATAATTTTCATAGATTTTATTCATGAGAGATTTTAATTATTAATTGAATTTTGTAAGTGATTATTATTAATTAAATAAACTTTATAAAATGCTATAAAATAATAAAGGTTCAGAGAGCGAAAAAATTGCTTATTTAATAAAACCGTGTTTTAATTTATTACCCGTTGTATATAATTATTTAAAAATTATTGAAATTATTAATTATTTCTGAATTCCTTTGGTTTTATTTATAAAATAAAATTTTTCATTTTGTTTTAAACTAAATTCAGAAGTTTTAAAATAATATTAAATCCGCTGTAAATATTATATTTCGTATTTTTATAACATAATATTTATTTTCAGTTTTTTAATTACATGTTTTAGATGTAAAAAATATAAATTAATTGTAGGTTAAAGATATCATTTGTTTAAATAAAAGTCACACTTTCTGTATAGCAGATTGTTATGAGATCTTGTAAAAATGTTTTAAGGAAATCATTTTTACAATAATCAAAATTACCTTTCTCTTCATTAATTTTTATGAATATTAACGTATATATGTTAAGAGAATAGGTGAACCTATATAAAACATGTCACTGTAGCAAATGATGTGGACATTTTCGTTAAATAAATCACCCCTTGTCAGACGTAAGAGGAAGGTGAGTAGTTAAATTGTTTTCCGTTAACTTCTAAACAGGAATAAACATATTTATATATCTCATCAGGAAAACTAAGATTACTAAAATATGTTAGATAACTTATTAAATCTAAAATAAAATCTTTATCTACATACCTCTATGATAACAATATAATTACTATCTTTACTAAAAAAGAAATCAATCCCGATGAGTGGTTGCTCTCAAGTGTTTCATTTGTGAAACATTCATAGAAATGATTGGTATAAATAGTGTAAGAATATCGGTATAACAGATCTGAGGAACAGATTCCTGACAATTAAGAAGAAAGCAGTACTATTATTTATTTTTGAATTTAACTTATCGAATCTCAGAAACTTTTAATTGTTTTCTATTGACTTTACATAAATTTTCTCATAATTAAATTTTGTATAAGTATTATTAGAACATTTTTCATTTAATATTTACTTTTTATTTAACTTATCAAACGTAAAAAAGCGGTTTCTTTCAGCTCGATTTTTCGAGTTTTGTTACATTATATTTACGGAAACTACTTGAGATACAATCCTGACACCTATTCTATTCAATCTTCAGGTTAAAAAAGTACATAAAGCCATAAAACATTACCTATAATCTGTATTAAAACTTTTAGTACCGGTTCATTTTACTTTCGTTTAGAAATCAGATTAAAATATTTCGCTAACCACAAATCGTTTCCAGATATCCGTAACTAAATTTTTTCTACGAACCTATACAATTTTTTTTTTCTTATATTCATGTCTGAAAACAATGCCGTAAGTATCGTCGTGATTTTTAATCGTCCCACTAAATTAATGGTAGGACTTGCGAGATGCGCTGTAAGTGAATTGGTTGATGTTTCTTCATTAGCATCTTTTTTTTTTCTTCCCCTACCTCCCCGGACCGGACCAGTAATTAAGCATTACGCAATTTGGGGAGGTGATTTTCCACTCAAAAAGGGCCCCCCCTAACTTACTGGCTGTACGGCCGGCATGGCAGGTCAGCCCCCCACCCCCCGATTCGGATCTGTTCTATAGCCTCAAACATTGGTAGTACAGAGTCCAGCCCCAGCTATCCTAGGACCAGACCCCCCCGCCACCACCGCCGGGACAAGGTCTCTCATTAGCACCTCCTACACTATAAGCAAACATCATTCCGCATACTTTGGTAAGGTAAAGAATGGTAATCGTGTGTTAGTTTAAAGTCATTACTAAATAATTTCTGTTTATTTTATATTTAATTTATAATTTATACAAACATTCAATGACAAGCTGCAAGTGAACGTATACATCGTTTTCAAGATAGAGTTTAGGTATTTGAATTTATTTTGAAGGCATGAAGAGGAGCTAATATTATGTTAGTATGATATACCAATAAATTAAAACTTTACCCGATTGAAAAAAGGAAATAATACTTCAGTCATAAAATTTTAACTGTCGCCTTTGAATTAATTATTCATTAATTTCAGGTAATTTAAAGTAATTTTATTGAAGAGTATTTCAATAATAAAAAAAAAATCTGTTTCTTCAAGAAAGGGAAACTTATTATAAGCCTTAATACCCGCAAAAAAAAAATTATTTATTTCATTCCGAATGATATGCACGTAATTTGTGTGTAAATGTGTGCATGATCCTGCTCCTAGATACCCGATTGCAGTTATAGAATTTCAAAAATAAAGAAGAAATATATTCGTATATACCTTCAGGTAAACACAGATATAATTGAATTCTAAAAGATTGTTTACATCGTCAGATTTAAGGTTCTATACTTTCTTATAACAAAACTTATAAGTTTCTGATTACCCAATTATTCCTCACAATCTATTCTCCGGTATTTATTAAGTGAATCAATTGCAAAAAGAAGGTTTTCATTAGTGATTGATAACAGATTTTATCAATCAAGATTTTATTTTATTGATTATAAAATATTAACCAGCTAGCAGAAATACTATAACTCCTTTTACTAAAAATGATTAGCGTTTTCATATCATCTCTTTGAAAAAAAAAGTCTTATAATATTGTAAATAAATCAAATATTATTTATTCGATAGATATAACGTTAAGAAAAAATTAATAAAAAATATAAATAAGCTTTTTTTTTTTATAAAGAAACTAATTATACGAATCTTGCCTCTCGCTATGATGACGGTTAAAACATCGCACCATGGAAATACCTGGATTCATCAAATAAATGTAAAAATGTTCTTAAAATGTTTTATTTTAATATTCAGCACATTTTTTTTTCTATTATTTAATTTTAGACAAATAACTTGCTAATTTTAGTGAATGTTCTTATTAAGTTTACGTAAAGTTTTATGAATGATTTTTATATTTTTAAATTCTAATAATAAATGTTTAAGTCGATTCAAAGATTAATCAAAAGATAAAATAATATACGATTCTTCGAACACTGATATAGATTTGAAATCATGTTGCGGATTAAGTACACGCGCTCTTTACCCTACTACTTCTAATATTTCTCCTCATTTTCCCTCTCTTTTTCTGTTTAGCCTCCGGAACTACCGTAAGGTATTACTTCAGAGGATGAATGAGGATGATGTGAATGAAGTGTAATCTTGTACAATCTCAGGTCGACCACTCCTGAGGAGTGTGGTTAATTAAAACCCAACCATCAAAGAACAGCTTTATCCACGATCTAGTATTCAAATCCTAGTAAAAGTAACAACCTTAACTAGGATTTGAACCTTAGAACTCTCGACTTCGAAATCAGTTAATTTGTCATGTCGTGCTAACCACTAGACCAGCTCGATGGGCTCCTCATTTTCCCTACATTACCATAATAATACAATACTGAACTGTTCTTTTTTTCTTTACAGGCCAAGGTTTCGTCAACTCATTCTATTTTACGTATTTATTAGCAAAATATTTATTACTTTATTCTGATGAGCATAAGAAGTTACTATCCTACATCTGAAACTCTTTATATTACACGAAATATTTCCCTAATTTTCCCCCATGTTCAAAAATTTGGAAAGGTTAGAGTTAAATTTAAAAATGGATCTTAAAACTAAAATACTCGTAAAACTTTAGAAAAATCTAAATAAATTATAATCTGAAAGTCAGTATCACCTGAAATAAATTATAAATCTTTATTACCTAATAAATCTACCGTATTTTCAACGCTGTCATCTTGCAAATTCAGTATGATATGTTTCAGTGGTTGTCTCGCAATCATTTTTTATGCAAATTTTCTGCTTGAAAGATTTCAGTGTCTAATGCATTTTCTCCAGTCGTCTATTGTTACGCGGTTTATGGCAACTTCCAGTAACATTTTTACGTCAGTTAATAGAAATGTACTGTTTTTGGCTTCCAATTTACCTCCGATCTGCGACAAAATTAGCTCGATTGGGTTGTATTGGCAATGATACACCGGTAGTCGAATGACTTTATACTCCGTTTTTGATGTAAAGTCGTTAACCTCATATCATATGTATTTTTCTGTATGTATACATTAACAATAGACAGTAATTCGGGAATTGTGTGGTATTTTCTTCTCTTCTACCGATGGAACTATTTCCGCCTTTTTTTTTTATACGTCACTAGTAGTTTTTTTTATATTAACTGGCGTTATTCGTCACGATAACACAGCCTTCTTTCAAAAAACGCAACAAATTTACCAACCATTCACGGAATACATCATCGATCTTTTCTTGGTGGAAGTCCACCGTATGCTTGACGAATCTCGGACGAAGTCGTGACGGGGATGCTATATATATATATATAAAATGACATGTCATGTGTTGATCAACGCCCAAGAAAACTATTGAAGATAAGGTGATTGGTGTAAGTTTGTATACTCTGTTTGTATACTCTGTTTCCTTACGGTCAACTTCATTTAGTTGTTTATCAACTTCATTTCTGATGTGTATAATCTCAAAATGAATATCTAAAAATTTATTTGTACATTTTTTGAAATTCAGAGATTAAAGGTGTTAAATTGTTTTTTTGATTTTTTAAACTTTTTTTTTTTTTTTTTTTTTTTTAATTTTTCGCTAACAAATGAAGAAATCAACTTAAATTTTGGTGAGTGTATAATCTTTATGTCAATAAGCCAATTTCCAGATTTTAGAAATTCGACCTTGAAAGGGGATGAAGAAAGATAAAAAACCTTTGAACAATGTTTCTAAATTTTCTCAATTCCGACTGTAGTAAACTAGATATTCAGTAGATCTGGGCTTGCAAATACTCTTAAGATAAATATTTAAAAACCATTTTAGGGTTTTTTAATTCCGATATCTAAGGGGCGTAAGTATACGGTGTTGTGATCAACCAACACTGCCACTGCCATCGTAACTGTGACTGGCTGCTCCTATCTCCGGTTACTTGAGTAAAAACATAAAATAAAACAATTGACAGCTAACAACGCAAGTTTACATACAGCGCAGGCGAAGCCGCATAAGGAGCTAGATTATATATAACATAGATACAATAAATATCTTAGATTATTATACTAACGTATTTAAATAAATATATAGTGATTTTATCTGACATGAATCGCTTAATTTATATACGTTTTCGTTAGAAAATATTGAAGTAGTAAAGAAACAATAAATAAAATTTATTCGTGAATGGCTCTAGCACGTGTATGTAGTAATTGTATTGGTTTTAATGTAAGAGATGAATGTGATATGTTGCCACGTGTCATGATTAAAACTGCTACTTCATTTATTATTCATATTCTTACAGCATTGTATATATTCACGTATACTTTTAATAAATATTATACGCTTACATACTGACAGAGGGAGTTATATGATATTTGTATTTCTTACTTGTTTATGCGGTATACTTAAATTTATATATTATTTGCAGAAAATGTAAGTACATGACAGCTCTTGCATTGATATGTCAGTATAACTTTTTGAAATATTTCTCCTGACTCATTATATTGTTATTGTCAAAGTATTATAATTATTACTACATTTGTTGTTATTATTTTATTGTTTATATTATGTTATGATGACATTTAATTTCGGAATGGAGAATATGACTGAAATAAATATTTTCCACTATTCGTATTTTAATGATGTAACTCTATGTGATTTGCCTTCCACAGTTTAAAAAATAAAAAAATTGCCTAATTGAATTATTATCTTTTCGTATTAAAATCTTAAAATAATCGTTACAAAATTGTTAACAAAATACGTAGTTCATAATCTGTTATTCCATTCGATAAATAACTTCTATATTGCGGAAATATAACTTATGAAAAACGAAAGTCAATCCTTAGTAAACTTTATAATTTACAACATAAAGATAAGTTGTACTTTTTTATTTAATAACACCTTTAAAGTTTTGTATAAATTAATCTCAAGGTGAAAAAAAAAACGTATGAATACATCGATGATTAAATCAACAAATTAGAATGGAACTATTTTTGTACACTTCTTATCCCCAGTATTATTCAAGCAACCCACCAGGTTGGTCTAATGGCGAAGTCGTAATCGCAAATCAAATGATTTCGAAGTCGAGAGTGCTAAAGGTTTAAATCCTAGTAAAGGCAATAACTTTTACACGGGTCTGAATACTAGATAGTAGATCTAGTATTCAAACCCATGCGTAGATATAATACGTAGATCGTGGATCGTGTTCATTGATGGTTGGAGTTCAATTAATCACATATCTCAGGATTAGTCGACTTGAGATTGGACAAGAATGCATTAGATTTATATTCATGAAGTAATATTTTCTGGTGTTTCTGGAGGCTTAACAGAAAAACAAGAGTTTTTTTTACGCATTACATGTAAGTTGGATCTTCCCTTTATTATCCGCAAGTTTAGCCAGCCAAGGCTCGCTTCACTTGCTCTTCCAGTCTAACCAGGGGACTCTGCATTCTGGGCCCTCTGTATTCATTAACACATAAAAAAACCATAACTCATAAAAATATAAAATCATAAAAATAGTTTGAATAAATAACCTAAAATTTCTTTTACTAAATTTAATGTGGCTGTATATATCGAGAGTTATTTTCTATAAGATTGTCATTGTCTATATGACAAAGCTGTCTATTCAATATCGACTTCCTCAGAAGGTATTATTTGATTAAATCTTTCTAAACACTCGACCTCAGCGCCATCTAGCTGGTTCATTTTATGCAGAGGAATTTCTTTCCATGTAAATAACATATATTCTGAATATAAGCCAAATTGGATTATAAATAAATTTTTCAAAATATCTAGATCCCAACGCCACCTAGTGGATCCATTTTTTACAAAAATATGTCATAAATGTAACTAGTATATATTCTTTATTTTTTATTATTTTATCGCAATCGGATAAATGGTTAGGAACGGTTACGAGACCAACAAACAAAAATGCATTTATATATTCATATATATATATATACACGATTATGTTTATGATTGAATTTGCATGTCATATAAAAAATTTAATATATTTATTTACATAAAAGCATAATATGTAAATTAAATGATATAAATTTAAAATTTATAATTTCTAAGAATTATTTTGTTTTTATGTTACATAGTTTATAGTAAACATTTAATGAGATAAGTATTCAGATTTATTTACGGTAAAAGTTTATGAGTTAGTGAAGGAGGGACCGTTTGGTTTTAAGAGCGGGGATGCAATGACGGTGTGGTAGAATTGTTGTCAATGCACATGTGCTACAGTCATCCGTACCACTACCTGCGTTCACAGACCTGTTAGGACATGTATAAAATATGTAATAAATTACTTCACTGCGCTAATGTATCACGTACGCTTAAGTGTGCATGATTTAATAAGAAATAAACTGTTGTTTTTAATGTAAGTAAATAATATATCGTTAAATTTTACATCCAATCTTTTTAATAAGCGTGTTCAATTACAAAGCTAAATAATTGGATTTTTAAAAAGTCAACACTTTTTGTTACATGCATACTTTCTTTGATATGTAAGTTGTTCTCAATTGTTTGTTAATTAATGTAATTAAAATATTATGTTTTTAATTTATTTATTTTATACGATATAAACAAAAAATTAATTTATTTTCATTTACGTTAATATTAAACAATCTTTTTTGTCGTTGCTTCGCCCATTACATCAATCGATGGTTATTTACTGAGCAAAATATTGGAGAAGACATACACTAAGATGACCTGTTGAAAATACGTTTATAAATTTTACTTATGAATTTTTCATAAGAATTGCCTTGCTTAAGCTCCTTACGTATTTTTATTATTTATTCATTTTCTTTAATTTCAAAATACCATTTTTGCCGGTCACAATTTATATTTCTTTATACTTATGGAAATATTAGTGAAGCGTATTGATTTTGTAAGCTACCTTTTCTTTAATAATATTATTTATATTGAGGAAATCAGTGCTTCTACATATTTTTTTGAAATTCACAGCAATATTATTTACATTTTTCTTTCTAAGTAACTTTCTTACACTAGTTTTATTAACTTATTTAATAAGTAATCACTCGTGCCCTATTGAGATGAGATTGATTGATATATATGGCATGTAAATTAGTTGATTTGTAGTCCAATTTACACAGGTGGTATCTACTGTCTAGCATTCAAAACCATATTAAAGCAACCAACTTTTACTAAAATTATGAACTACAGAATCTTCGACTTCGAAAATCAGATATTAAACAACTGATCTGCGATGAGTTTGACACAGACCAGCCCAGTAGTCTGATATCAATCAAAATTTTTATATTATTACTTATAACCTGATTATTATAGGTTATTATTATTATTTTTATTAAAAAAACACAGAAATTACGAATAATTATTTGATGCAGAGAATGTTTTACAATAAAAATCATGAATTACCAAGTTGAATTTACATTAAACCTTAATTAATCAACTTCAATAACAGTAAAAATTTCTTTATTTGACCAATAAGTTTTTTTTTCATGTGTAATAAGGCATACCTTTTCAACATATTAAATTAAACAAAATTTTGTCGTTGTTTTTTATTTTCAAGAAGCTTTTCTGATAGTTTTGTTATAATTTTTTTTTTTTAACTACTAAAGTAAAAATTTTTAAATAGGAAATACATTTGTACAAAAAATTTGAATTATTCATCATTATTGTTTAGTATTAGATTCCTGTAACATAATATTATGTAACCTAATGAAATTTTGTGTGTGTTATTAGCAAGAGAAATTAGGAAAATGAGTTGGTAAACTTAAAAATTTCTTGTACAAGAAGACCAGATATTTGTTATTCTACTTTGCTTCCTTTTGAAGAAGTATTATCCCATTTTATTATAAAATTTTGCAAAAAAAAAACTTTTGATCCGTAAAAAATAGTTACACCTCAAAAAAGTACCAAAAAAAAAAAAATTTGTACTCGCTCACCACTGTGACTCCCTACATAAGCCCATGTGAAAATACACCATTAGAGTCAAAATAACCTCAAAATTTGTTTTGACCTTACATTGAGCGTAACTCAAGAACAACTAAACCAATCTTGATCAAATTTCCGTATGAACATCTTCAGATACGTTGCTATCCATATCTAAATTTCCATGAAATTGATCGACTAGTTTTCGAAATTTTTGAGCCAAAAATTTTATGTATAAGGAAAACCAAATTTAAGTATTTTGTACGTTTTATAAACGTAAAGAAAATTAATTTCCTCACATACTCTCAACATGCGACTGAAAGTAACATCTTCCTTTCTTCGGAAAGTTAATAATAAACAACAGTTTTTTAGAAAGCCGAAGGAATTAGCTCAACGTTCCAAAAATATCTCTACCTCGTTTCTCAACATCTTTATCTTATTTTTTTAAGCGACGTTTATTGTACTTATGGTTTCTGTATGTGGTTTGTATTTTCATATAATAAGATTCTAGTCAATGTATCCATCTTTGAAAGAAAAATACAACTGAAAAAATAAAACTAAACTGAAGACCTAGAAACCACCATAAAAAAAGCTTTCTTTAAAGCTAATTTTTAAATTTTAAATTTTGACAAATATTGCATTTTTACAACTACCTTAAAATTTAATATTGTTTAATTAAATTTAATTTCAGATTTCTATCGGCTAAGTCTCTTATTGAAGTTTAGCATTCAATTACAGAATATCATATTGTGTACCATATCTTTGATTGTTAGAGATGTATGCAATGCAATCTGAGAAATTTTTACGCTAATTCATACGACAGCTTTAAATGAAACCCGATTTAAAATTGTGGCCCATGAATTGAACAACCCTTTATTTACCATTAATGTACTAACCCTTTTATAAAGATTAATAAGTTGTTAAATTGACTTCAGTTTCTAAAAATCAAAATTACAAGATGTGGGAGTGATTTTTCTTTTAAAGTGACTAAATCTTTTTTTGCGGTTATTAATAAAGTTTGTGACATTAATGCTTAACGATTTAGCGCGTTTTTTAAAAGTTGCTTTTAGAGTTTTGTAAACATAATCTCTCCTACAAAACTTTATTATAATATTAATTGTGTATTTTTTTTTAAAGAGATATATATTTTAGAATCATTATGATCGTTGCTAAAAAAATAATTAAAATATATTTCCAATTTAATAAGCAGGACTTAACTTTTTGTTTTTATTTATAACGAAAAGTTTTGGCAAAATAACTACAACAATATTAAATTGAAAGGGAATAAGAGAATTTTTTTTTTTTGTGGAGTTGAAGAGGGAAATGAACAACAAAATTTCTATGCGAATGTTCTGGGAGGGGGGGGAGGGACGCGTTTTTATAAGTGAAAGCAAATATAAAAATGTTTACTATGTTTTGTATAAAGTTACATATAAAATTCCAGAGGTATTATTTAACCGTAAACCGTTTTATCCATGAATTTATGAGATAAAAAAAAGTTTTTTTTTTATTTCCTAAGCATAAAACTTTTTGTAACCAAAAGAAAAGTACTACAATATCATTAAAAGAACTTCTTTGCTCAATAACACAACGCGACGATGTGTTGAATATGGAAACTTTTTATTCTTTAAAAGATGAATACTTTGATAAACATCTGACAATTTATACATTTTAAAATCTCTTTTATGATCTGTATGAAAAGTTTTAGTTTTCCTTTTATTTGATTGAAATGGAATTTTTAGTTTATAGTTCATACCGTTACATGTTCCATGTTTTCTCTTTGCAGTCCGCAAAAAAAGATATCAATTTATCGTCTTTTATTTTACAGAAAACTTCAGGACTATGCAGTCTTCACAAACACATGTGTATAGTAAATATGTATGAGTCCACTTTTACAGCTAGAAATACGGACTACTGAGCATTATTAAATTAAATATACATACTAGCTGGTCACAAGGCTAGTTTCGCTTCTCTTCCCGTCTAGCCAAAGGCTCCTTTCCTGGACTCTCACTTTGTTCATCCTCAACTTTGATAAAATAATAATTAAATAAGTATGTTAGACTAATAAATAACAATTAAAGCATTTTAAATTTATAAAAATGATCAATATATTGAAATTTTTTTGTACTAACAGTTTGATTAGCATAGTTTCTTGTGTGAAGGAGTAATAAAAACCACTAGATTTTTTATATAGATGTAATTTTTTTTTTATAGATGTAAGTTTATTTATTTATTTATTAATATATTATCAGATTAATTAAGACAAATAATTTTTAGCAAAAAAAAATCGAGGTAGTTAGAAATAATTACTTCAATAAAAAAGATATAATACTAAAATCATAAAAATAAAAAAAAATTTAAAAAGCAAAATTTATAGAAAATGATAGTATTTTCCGTATTTTACCAGAAATTTTATAAACTGATATTGTATTATATGTTTCGTGCAAATCAATTTGTTTTTCAAACTTAATCTTTGTTTAGTGGTAAATTTTCCCACGGGCTTACATAAATACAGATATTTTTTGCTACGGATAAAGTAGGTGTAAGTAGATTACAGCATACTTTAACAATAATTATTCTCTCAAATCACAAAAATATCCAGATTCTGTTGTTTTAATTGTAATAATAATCGCTAAGTTTGTCCACTGTGATTAATCAGTCGAGGTAAGGTTTCAAAAACGTTTTTCGCTTCATTAGAAAGTTTACCTGTTCATATAAATATTACACCGCGTTAACATTTTTTCCTTATACGAAATTCGTGGCGATAACGCTTCGTAAAAGCCCAACAACAAGAAGAGTGTGAAGAAGATTAACAAATCAACTTAATATTCTTTGACAATAAAGAACTCCGTTACAGTAAAATTTTTCCACTCTATATAACACACGGCAGTGCAATGGCTTTTGTTTTCCTTAGTAACATTTTACGAAAAAAAGAAAGTAAACGACACAATTTAATTCCTTTTTCCGCTTTCTGCGTATATTTTTTATCTTCGCATCTTTTTAAAAGAATTTTTGTTATTCACATGAGTTGTTTTTTTCTTTTATCTTTCTACGTTATATAAAGGACCGACAAATTTATTAATTATCTACTACTTGATTTATATCTTTCTTTTTTTTCAACAAATACTGACATATTACCTCTGTATTATTTTACGGAAGTAGATAAAAATATTATTGTTTAAAATTTACGTAAAAATATGTATTACAAGGAATTCAATGTTTAACAACATACAAATTATTAATTTTTCGGAATTTATAAAATAAACTCCTAAAAAAAAATATATATATATATATGTGTGTGTGTGTGTGTGTGTGTGTGTGTGTGTGTGTGTGCGCGCGCGCACACACACACAGTAATATTTTGTATAGGAAATGTAATATTTAATTAAAAATTTTTTATGTAAAATTTAGGTCATTATATGTGAAATTACCATCATTATTCACAGCTGTGTCCACACTTCATGTAAAACAGCAAAATCAGTTTTAACAAAACCTGCTGGATGAACTCATCTTTATCCCTAACTGAAATTTTAATTATACCTAAACTTAAACTTTACTTTATATATCTTGGATCCTCATATATCTACATACATATATATATATATAGAACTCGAGCAGTATACACTTTCCAAAAAAAAAAAATTGTAAATGGACTAAAACTTAAAAAAAAAATGGATTTTTGTAAAATACAATTTACAAGTAGATGTGTAGGAAATAACATTACCGTTTTGATTTAGAAATGATTTGTAATGATTCAGAAATTTTTAAATCGGAAAATCTTTTGTGTTTTATTTTTCATTATTAAGCACCCACGCAGCAGCTGGGACACCCGTTAGATTTTTCATCAGCCACTACGCAATACCGTGACAGCAGGTGAACCTACCACCCTCCTTATTTGGATCCTTTAATGGGCTCCCCATCGGAGTCCCTCTTGCTTCAACGAGACACTCCGACACCCGGCTTCTGGCGTACCAAAGAGTCCTCCACAAGGGAGCTACCCTTTTCGGCCCTATCACCTAGCCCTACCAAGGGTAAATTGTGCGTTGCACACACCTGGCTATCTCCCCTCCTCCCAGTGCGCGACATTCTGATCCCATTGAGGGGTCCCCATGCGTCCTCGGAAGTACCCCGATCAAGGAACTCTTTTGCGTAAGCCCCCGGACCAGAGCATCCTTAGCAATTGGGCTGCCTTCTTGGCCATGAACGTCACCACAATTCGCCTCCAGCCGTACACAACCGCTTTTATGCCTTTCATGCATTTTTTTTGTTTTATTTTATTTACGTAATTTTTATATATTTATTTTTAAATCGGATTTTTTTTTTTTTTAATTCAAAAGCCCAACGCCACAATTGGTTAAAAAAAGATTATTTTACACTTTCTCTCTCAAGATCAGTTAGATTAATTGTCTAGAGCAATTAAATTAGATTATATTTATTATTATTTTATGAAATTTTTAATTCAATTTATTTTTTTAAAAATTAGATTTTAATAGCATGATGATTTACTTTAATCTAGTTTGTTTTTAAAATTATTTTAAGGGAGATAAAAAAAATTTCAGGAAGAAGCGGTAAAATTATAAATATTCCCGCATTGCAGATGTCCTTAACTCATGTTCAGTTGCAGTAATGATTTTTTTTTCAGCATACTACAGAGTTCTTCCTTTTCTGTCTCTTCTGAACTTTTATTTTTTCATATGAAACATTTGTCGTAATCCCACTTCATTTTTTTGTTTTACCCTTTCTTTTACAATCATTTTCCCAAATAAGGGTAGTATAAGTAAATCGAAGAAAGAATAATGTTATGAAAGAGAGGTATCTAGAAATACAATACAGGTATTGCAAGACAATACCATAAAAATCTGAACATAAAATTAAAAGTAAAATAAATAAAACTTAAGTAAAATCGCTCATAAAGTCCGTAATAAAATATACTTAAACTAACAAGTAATGAATAAAACTAAAAAGGGATAATTGTCAACAACATTTAAATTGTCGACATAAAAAAGAAAAGGACAGTAATTATCGCATACAATCAAGATCCAATACAAGCAACTTTTTCAGTCGTCACACATTCTCACTGTTATCCATTAGGTTAACTGTCAAATGGTTTCCATGCCTGTTGTACTTGTACTTTGAGATTAACCGGTAAATTTCTTCACGAATAGACGGCATCCATTGGATCTAGAAAGTAATCGTAGATCTCTTTGTTCTTCCCAAACCATGGCGCCTCCGGTATATTCCCCAACACTTACTTCCGGAATCTTTGGATAATATCGATACTGATGTTGCTTACCGTACCCCAAAGATCTATCCCGTAGGTACACATTGGCTTTAAAACGACATATATAACAGTTTGTTATTTAACGACAAATGGACCTCCTTCCTAGTAATCAGTTCAACCGCCTAAACTTAATATTTCATTGTTTTCTTTTTTCCTTTCTCACATAATTTTTCCATTTTAGATGGCGGTCCAAATGAAATTCTAGATATCCTATGTTGTTCGAATGAGGGATATGAACATGTAGACAGACTCGAGGGCAGACTCTCCTCCTAAATTTAAATGTCACATGACTCGAATTTTCAATAGTAACATTTTAATGTTTAACAATAAAAATATAATTTCTATTCTAATTAAAACAATTTTTAAAATGAGTTAGATTTTTTAAAGACTAATTTTTTTCTATCAAAAAATGCATTAAATTATGAAAATAGATCATAACAGAGGCACTATGGTTTGTAAGGAACAGCAACGTCCATGGATATCGGGGGTTACCATATATTCATAATAGTACGAGTAATAAATAGTACGTATTACATATTAGTTAGAGAGATAAATTTCGGCTTAACAGTCATGAAAACCATCTTGGTGCTAACTTCCTGAATAACAGTGAGGATATTAGACCCTTTTGTTGGATGTAGGAGATAATGTGTGATGTTTAATGTAGGAGTTTGTTCTCTTAAGTATTGTTTTCTTTCGTCTCATAATATATTTTCAGAGTTGCTGATTACGTTTTGTTTGTTTTGTGTTCTCTTCATAGAGTATTAATTTTACTTTTTCACTGTATGATCTATTTTTCATATACAATATAACCTATATATTTGCAAACGAAAATAATTCTGCTCTAAAAAATTAAATACAAACCACTTTTCTTTTTGATTATGTGAAATTTTATTTTTTATTTCAAATTTTAATGTTTTCAAAATACGTCAACGAGATCCATTGCAGAGGTACCGTGGTTCGCACGGAACGAGGAAATTTATGGCTATCTAGAATTTCCTATGTTCCGAAAGAGGTACTGATTAAAATTAGATTGATAAAATTGATTAAAATTAGATTGATTAAAATTATAAATAACTTTCTATCGGTTAATTTTCTAGACAACAGCGAGGATTTCCGGTGTCTGAAACGCCTACAGTGTGCTAGACTTAAGGAATCTAAATGACACTTAAGCTGGATCAATAACACGTGTGTGATTAGCATCTTTCTATGCTTTGAATAGGAGCCTTGCTTCTTTTTTTCTCTCCATTAACTATTTGTTCGTCTATTTCGATTCGTTTTATTTGCTCGTCTTTGTCTGTTCTTTAATGATGTTATACATTTTATTTGTTTGTTTGTTAGACCTTTGTGAATTCTTGTACCTAAATGGTCTTATTCAGTCCGAATGTGTTTATATGTATGAACTTTATGTACGTATGTATATATCTTATATCTTTGTGTATATGTACATACATGTAATTTTCATTGAAGGTGTTCTCTGTAAACCTCTATTCATGTGATTTTTGTAATAGATTAGATGTAAGCTTATAATCGACATCTTATCACAACTTTTAATACATGGATGGATCAACACATAGCTATTGAAATAAAAACAATATTTACTAAATTTGATATTACTTGATTATGTATCTGTTTGTGGTTCCTTAATAGGAATCGATTGTTAATAAACAGATTGATGCAAAAAAAAATCAAATATGACTTTACCGTTTTTATTAAAACTATGGTTCATTCATTTGGTGCATTTAAAAATATATATATATATATAAATAATATTTTATACAACATATATAAAATTTTAAGAAATAAAAGAAATTATAAAGAATTTCTAATAATAATTTGTAACAATCTAAGAAATTGTAAGGATATAAAATTTCGAAGAAATTGCGTATTAAGCGTCATCTATAATAAATATATGTTTTTAAACTTAAGCTTCCTCCTCTTGAGGAAAATAAATTAAATTTTATGGACAGAATTCTGGTATAAGTTTTAATTAGTGTTTAATCATTTGCTGTTAATTATTTTAATTAAAGAACACTAATTAATTTTCTTTTCTTTAACTATTAGTTTAAAAATAAATAGATATCGTTCTTTCAATAGCGCACTGTTGATCCAACCGTGTGTAAAAACTTGTGTTGAGGTGTTAATTACAAGCTTACATGTGATCTATCAATGTCGCCTAGTGATGATAAAATATAGAATCTAATAAGCTCATTACCTCATATATTTAAACCATGTCGCGTAATAACTTTGTCATTAGTTATTCACTGAGTTAACGCTATAAAAGGTAACAATTAATGTGTTTTGTATGTCTATTTATCACATATAAAATATATTAAAATAAATTAATGCATATAAATTACAATTAAAACTGCAATTAACTGCTGTGTCAGTTTAGAGTCTTAAAAAAATGTAAACTGAATGAAACATCTATATGACATGTATCTATTGTTTTA
Source organism: Zanna intricata (assembly GCA_010016005.3). Lineage (NCBI taxonomy): Eukaryota > Metazoa > Arthropoda > Insecta > Hemiptera > Fulgoridae > Zanna > Zanna intricata. The sequence continues at coordinate 6,418 of JAAAKQ030216443.1, read as the reverse complement.
AGTTTCCTATTTAAAAATTAAATTTTATGAGCAGTCTCCATAACTCTTTTGTTCCTAATAAGTAAAAAAAAAATTTAATTTATTTTAACAATTTGTAAAAGGAAATATCATTTTCTTTTTTACATTTCTTTACAATTACAAATTTAATAAATAATTTTCGAAAGTTTTAATAGATTTTTTTCGGAAGAAATCATTTTATGCACATATTTATTAATCTTTGGATATTAAATAAAATAATTAATTTACTGCTTTAAATTTCTGATAATTAAAATAAATTAATGCATATAAATTACAATTAAAATTCATGTAATAAAGTCGTAAAATAAATAAAGTATTTGCTTTCAATATAATTTGAAATATATAATGAATTAAGCAGCTGAAAAAATGGACACATTATACTAGGCTTGCTAAATCCGGCCCCATTCGGAATGAATTACTTCGAGAAATTATTCTTTTTGTAGCGGTTAACTTCCCTCCTTCTCCAATTCAACCACAAAAAAATACTAACGTAATGTAACATCCATTATAAAACATTATTTGACTGTTGGTTGTTATTCTTAAAAATTTCCTCTTTCCGAATTAGATAAATATTCAGGAAATGTATCAATAACAAAATGATTAGCGAGACTTTAAAATGCATAGGATAGTATATAAATTATTGTTATTTAAACTGGAATAATATATTGAAATTAACTGATAGTTTGAGATTCTGAGAATTTACGTATGGTTATTCCTTTAATGCTTCGAACCTTTCCAGGATCATTATAATGTTTCATAATCACAATGCACGCTATAAGTGAACAATATAACTTATTTCAATAACAATATAACAATTTCTGAATTTTTTTTAATAGTTGAACGCTTGGAGAAAAGTAAGGGCTGTTCTGTCCTTCAAAAGTGGGAATTTTGTTGTTTTATTCCATGTACGTAATATTTTTACCACTCAGTCAGTTTTTTAGATAATAAGAGCCGAATGTGTCCTTGGCAAATCTTTGTGTAATCCGAGTGCATGAAAAATCTATGGAAAGCAATGATTGCGAGAGCGCGGTTATATATCCCAATGATTTTGCCAGATATTGTGCTCAGCTGGGTAATAATTGTAGGATATTAAGTATTAATCTATAAAAAGGACATAAAAGTTCATTTCCAGCAAAATCTAGTAATCAAGCTGTTGAAAAATACGGAATTAGGCCGTAACATGGAAGCGATAATCGGTGTTTTGATGCCAGTACTATACTATTATATACCTTACTGTAATCATTACCGCACCATACTGTAGTTACAGTTCCGTACTTTTGAATTTCCTCTAAGTTTTTGTGAGTATTCCATAGAAATTAAAATATTATTTGAGCAATATTAGATATTTAATCCTCTGAAAAGATTGGTTAACATTGATTTATAATTCTGCTTTATTCGATAGCCTATTAATGTTGTAAGTCAGAGAATAACTTAAAAAATTAAAGTTAACAAATTTAGGCTCATCCTAAAATTCAAAAATGATGCGTGCTGGTTAACTATAAAAAAAATAATAATTTTTTACCTGGGATAATATCTTTTTTCAGTCAATTTTTTTTTATATTACTGCAAAATAGAAATTTGACATTGAAAAATGTATTGGAGATTAATTTTTTACTTGTAGATCAAACAATTGGTTCAAATAAGGCCACTACAAAAAAAAAATTCACTCAAATATTTCTTAAACGCCCATTAACGTCGTGTATCATGCTTCAAATTAGCCAAATTGATTTAAATAAATGTAATATATTTCACATTTTTACTTTTCAGAACGTAACATTTTCACATGTATAGGTCTATTACAGAATCTAAGTTTAATTATGTATTATACGTTTTACTACACTTCAATCAACTAAAAAAATATAAATTTCTTTTTAAGAAAGTAGAAGTGGTAGAAAAGTTTAAAGGTTAAGAAAATTACACATTTCTGAACGTTCGTCTATAAGAATTTTCTTCTTTATGTAATAATTCGTATGCAGTTTATTTTTTACATACTCTAGCTGTAAACTCGTATTTCTTCAAATCTTTTTAAACTGTAAGACACAAATTATTTAGTAAAATATATTTAAAAACTGTTATTCTAAAGCTGATATCTTTAAACTGTTTGCATCTGATTCCTTTCAAAATATATATTTCATTAATATCTCCTCCACAATGGAAAACAAAAAAAAAAAAAAAATTAAGTTAAATTAATTAATGATTATAATTAATAAATAATTATAATTAATTAATGTTGTATAAAGTTCTGAAATAGTGTCAATAAATGGAGTTGCAAAAACTATTTTATACATTATATATGTACATACATACATAAAAGTTTGGACCGAACAACAAAATAAAGTTTCCCAGAAAGAAAATTGACTTACTTTTTTATTTTAGAAGCTTATCTTTCATGTTTGATATGCAAATGCCGATTTTATTCTAGGACTATGATGAAAACAAATCTAATTCATTTATTATAATGATTTCTACTGCGGGAGTCATTGTTATAAATAAATAAATTCGTTTTGAATTTTAAAGACTTCTTTTTCTTTAAATTATTTTCAAGTAGAAATATATTTTTTTGGAAATAAAAAAAAAAAAAGGTTAGAAATATTGAGAATATATTTCAAAAGATGTAAACAGTAAAGTGTCTTAAGTGAAATGTATTACTTTAATATAAAGCAATGATTAAATTCGTTAATTTCTTTCCGTCTTTTATATTAAGACTTAGGTTTAACTTTTGTTTAGAATATTATCGGTTGTATAAGGATAATTTAACTCAAAATTTTCATTATAATCGATGTTAAATAAGCAATATAATGGTACTAACATATTTGTACACAATGCATTTTGATTTATTGTACATTAAAGTAAGCAGAGCGATTCAGGTGGGATGAAAGGTTCAAGTAGTTAAACCCATTACAGTTTCACCAAGTAATTGAGCGTTGGTGCTGTACCCGTTGTGTATTCTTACTTGTTCCCCGTACTTCTCGATGGGTAATAGGTTACCGGGTAAGGGTAGGTACTGGATTATTACATGGGCATAAGTTAAGAATGGTGTAGTACAGAGCAAGTCTCCACCCTACAATTTACTGCGGTTTTAATCCAATTTACGAGTCTCAGAATTGCGCTGCTGTTTCCCCCCTTCTATTATTTCTCCTCTTAACGTTTTGTCTGCTACATTCCTCCTCTCAGTTCCTCACTTATCTATTTCCCATTCCATTCTTAAGAGTTGTTCCGCTGCTTGATGCGTACTACTGCATTATAATTGGCTGAGATATAAACTAAATATATAACCAGTTATAGTGTAATTACTATTAGTTTCTAGCAGAGAGAATAATATAATGCGAGTATACATAAGATTTATGTTTGCTCATTATTTTTTAATGGTAATATTAAATAAAAACTTTTATGCGTCTTTAGTGTGTCAAACAATAATTTTTGAAAAATCGTACAGTAATAATAGTTAACAAAAAACGTGATATTTTTAGATTGAACTTCCTTTTTATCATTCTTTTAAGTAATTTGTGGTTATTTTTTCGAAATAAATATTTATTTTTCCTCTTTTCATAATTTAAATTTTTGTGCCTGATATGAAGTTTATTTTTTTAGTGTACTGTTTCGATTAGTTACAATGCTCTATTTTAATCGCTTGAGTTCAGGCGATAATAACTTTTCATTTATTAAAATTAAAAAATGGAATTGAAAATTTAATTTATTTTGCTGATATGATAGGGAATTATGATGTACAGTAATTGCATAACATAAACATTTCTAAGTATTGAATCTGCCGAATAGACGATTTAGGAAGAATTGAAATCTTAAGCTAAAGGAATATTTATCATTATGTTAATTGGTGTATTGATTTTAAGACATTGCTGACGAATGTAGACAATATCTTCTTCATAAAATGTTTAAAACGTAATGTATGTTGCGTAAGGTAATTTTCTTACATCACGTAATAAGTATTTTACTTTGAATATTTTTGGGTTTGTTATGTGCCCCAAACTCTTTTCATACATTATTTATGAATCTAAATTGTTTTCTTCACATATTCTGAGTTTAGAACACACGAACATCCAACACAAGATTAGTATTTCGCCACTCGGACTCGTACGAGTTAACAGTAAAGTAGACAACATTCAGCTCATATAGTCGTACTCATAACAACGCTTTTCAACAATGATTTTTGTGTATTGTGTATAGTTACATAGAAACTAACGAAACATAACCTTAACTTCACAAAGAAACATATAATAGTACAATATTAACAAACTACAAACTTTCATTTACTATTTTGTAATTAGGTCAAAATCATACAAAATCAGACTTTTCGAACGGAGAAAAGTAATCTATAAAGTACTTTTAATAACAATGCTACACATTAAAGTCACATATTTAATATATTCTACACGCTTACTTACCTAAAATTAACTTAAATAATGTTTTGAATAAACTATAATACCGCCTCCGTGGCGCGAGTAGTAGCGTCTCCACATTTTACCGGGAGGTCCTGGTTTTGATCCCGGTCAGGCATGGAAATTTTTTATGCGCTAAAAATTTCCATTCATGTTAAACGATCATAGCAGTAGATGCCCATCCATCTCATTAAAAAAGTAAATACTTTGAATAACAAACCATTATTTTGCTGGTAAATTTATTTTTTGCACAGAAAAACAAAATAATAACATTGTGAATAAATAGAAAATACTGTCTTATGCTATCTTATCTATAAACTGTTCAGGCTAACATAGGTAAATTTTTGGCAAAATTATTTTCTACGTGATTAATTATCACTCTATCTATCTATCGATTGATTTAAATTGTATTATATAAATCTGTGAGAAGTAACAAAGAAAAGGGTATGGGACGCATAAGGGAAAAAAACTTATTTTCCCCAAATTTTAGGCACTGTTTTTGAGTGAATTATATATTGATTTTATTTAGGTAAATTTCAGAAATAGGTGAAAATCATTTCTTTTTTTTTATGTATTTCCTCCACTGAATGGAAAAGGGAACTATTTCCTTTTCTGAGAGTTATGCAAGGAAATTCTGTAAAGAAATAACCCATCGGGTTTGTTTAGTGATTCAACTCGTCATCACAAATCAGCTGGTTTCGAGGTCGAGAGTTATAAGGTTCAAATCCTAGTAAAGGCAGCTAATTTCATTCGGATTTGAATATTGGATAATGGTTATCGGTGTTCTTTGGTTGTTGGGTTTCATTTAATCACACATCTCAGAGATGGTCGACCTGAGAATGTACAAGACTACACATCATTTACATACCATCCTCACTCATCCTCTGAAGTAATACCTTAGGTGGTTCGGTGGCTAAACAGAAAAAAAGAGAAGAAAAATAGAAACTCTCTAAAGAAATAATTGAAGATATCGCTTATGGGGATAAATTTCATCTATATTTTACTGATATAAAAAAATAAATTCTGCTGAAAGACAATGGTCTTTCAGCACTCACATTTGCACTTACATGGTCACCACTCACATTTCCAAATAAGCCTGACATTGAATATTTTTTTTGAGTATTTTTATTTTTTAAGATTCTTAAAAAATGAAACTTGTGCCTCGTGTCAGGTCCTACAACAATTATGGGACCTAACTTACACACATAGAATATGGACGTTGTGTACAGATTATTGATATAAAAATTAGTTTACACATTTAGTAGACATTAATATCTCCATTGAATTTACTGTATATAACTAAGTGTGTGTGTGTGTGTGTGTGTGTGCGCGCGAGTGCGTATGTGTGGTGTGTGTGTGTGTGTGCACGTGAACAGAGTAATTGTTTCTGCCTCTACGAGAGATTTTGAGTTCAAAATTACTTTAAAGCAAGTATTTTAATCCAGTCCAAATGTTGTAAATATCTGAATTTGAGAGAATATTATTTGTTTATCTTTCATTCTACAGTATTATGGTTTACTGTTTTTAGTTGTCGATGTTCCTAATGGAATTGGGTCGTATTTACGTAGTAAAAGTGGTGATATTCCTAATGGATTTTGTTCGATGGGTGTTTACATGAGTATTTTTTTGCATGTATTTAATCAATAATTAAAAAACCAAAAAAGTTTTTATAACTTTTATTCACAGGTGTAGTCATGTAAAACTATTCATTGTGCTAACAACCTTTAGTAATAATAAAATTATCATTATTATTAAATTAAATAATGAGATTTTTTTTATGTTTATTATTCGTTAGTTAGACGTTTTGTATGATGTTTTATTTTTCAATGGAATTTTTATATTTTTTTTTGTTTTAAATCTAACACTGGTGTGTCAGTTTAGAATCTTATAAAAATGTAAACTGAATGAAACATCTATATGATATGTATCTATTGTTTTAAGTTTCCTATTTAAAAATTAAATTTTATGAGCAGTCTCCATAACTCTTTTGTTCCTAATAAGTA
>JAAAKQ030216442.1:35669-51076 GCA_010016005.3 Zanna intricata | reverse complement strand
CCCCCCCCACCATCGGCAAGGTCTCATGATTCGTAGAGGGAGTCAATTACTATGTAGAATAGAAAAGTTAACTTAAGATTTTTTTTTTGTTTGACAACATTAAAATTGATACAGTTGATGCTGATTATTTTTAAGACAAACAAATTTTAAATTTAATAAACGTTTTATTCCCATATCATATTTTTTTTAACTTCAAATGTTTTAACTGGTGATGAAACATACTCATGCATAGCCAAAAACAGTTTGTCATAAACATACAACTTTTTTTCATCCTTTGTTATTTTTGAAATTATAACAATTATTTGTTAGCTAGTCCTTAGACCTTTGGTCAAAAATTCTTTTCAGATTTATGTTCCATGGGAAGTTTGGTGTGTATATCTCTTCAATTGTGTAAATAAAATGATACAGCTTCTGTATTTATTTTGGAATGTTGTAATTAAAGCTGTCTACTGGTTCACGTAGTGTTATTATTAACACTAAACTTTAATTAATTAAAGCTAACTGCAATATCTTGGATCAAATATTTTGAAGCTAATTTCAAAGATTATTGTTGCTTTTTGATTAAAAAAAAAGAAGAGTTAATACTTTATGGCATGTAAGGCTGAATACTGTAATGAGCATTACCTAATGCACGGGTTGGCAACTTACAGTACGCATGCCACACCAAACAGTTTCTAATGGCATGCAGAAACTCTAAGTTTTACATATCAATAATTTGGTTATGATTGACACAAAAGTTAGGACTAGAAACAGTCAGAACATAAAAGAGCCACATCACAAGACAGTTCTCAAAATTGAACAAAATGTCATTTCTTTGATTCTTTCTACTTTGTATCAATCTAGCTAAGTTGAACTTGTTTGAAAAATATATTCAGGTGTATGGTAACTCAAAACTTTACCCAAATCCCATAACACGTATTATAGTTGAAGATCGCTCATCATAATGTGAGGGGGGAAAGTAGGTTTCACAAAAAGTTTAAGTTTTTATAGGTTACTTTTTTCTTTTATGAGTGAAATTGATTGTGAGTTTTAAAATAAATATATTTGAATCGTAAAAATTATAAGTCCTACTTAAATAATATTTAGACAAATTAAAAATTGTTTAATTATTATTTTAATTCAGTTAAATTTTATACATAAATGAATCATTTATGTTTGCTGATTTATTTATATTTTCAGAATACCATTTCTGTTAAATATGGCAGAAAAGAAAAGGAAACTTGATCACTGTCCACTTCAAGAAAACTGGACAAAGGATATAGATTTATAGAATAAAAAGATCATGCTAAGTTTTCTGTAGCGCAAGTTGTTGTGTGTCACACATCTAGTATACAAAGAGACTTTCAAGCTAAACACCAATCTAAATTTTAAAATCTCAGAAGAGAAAAGTGAAGCCATCAAAAAACCTATTTCTGGTTTCAAAAAACAAACTGGTATTTTGAACCAATTAGTTTGAATGAAGAATGAAGCTACTGAATGTAGTTACAAAATAGCTCAGTGTGTGGTTTTAAAATGTAAACCTCTTACACCATGGAGAATACATTTAAAGAAACTTTTTTGAGTAGTGCTGAAGTTTTGTTTGGTGATTTACAAAATAAGGAGATTATGCTATCTCGAGTTAGACAAATACCAGTTTCTGCAAGATAGGTGAATTACTGACTTGGCTGAAAATGAAACAACTAAACAAACAATTAGATTAAAACAATCCCAGGTATGTAGTGTCACTCTTGATGAAAGCACTGATTTAAATGATTTGTCACGCCTAGCTATAGTTGCAAGATATTACGAGAATAATCACATTTATGAAGAGTTGTGTTTCTTAGTATCCCTTCATGATACAACCAAAGCAAAAGACATTTTGATAGCATTTATTAATTATTTTGCTAAATATGACATTGACTTGAACAAATTATTTTGTGTGGCAACTAATGGTGCTGCTATAATGATTGGCAAGAAGAAAGGATTTGTAAAAGTTCTTGAAAATCATATTAACTGCAAAGTGTTACATTTTCATTGTATTATACACCAGGAGAGCTTATGTGCAAAGACCTTTCTGAATTTGGTCTCTGTTATGACAACTGTTGCTAAGATAGTCAACTTTCTTGTTTCTCATTCTTTGCTAGTTCATTAACAATTCAAGTCTCTTCCACAAGAAATTGAGAGTGAATATAGAGATCTTCTGTTATTCAGCAATGTTCGATGTCTTATTGTAGATAAAGTTTTAACTAGATTTGTCTGTTGTCTTCAAGCTATTACGGTGTTTCTTGATGAGAAACAGCAACATTTTCTTGAATTGAAAGATAAAACTGTTTGTTAAAGTTAATGTTTCTGATTGACGTAAGTACTTATTTAAACGAGCTGAATTTGAAATACAAGGACAGGGTCAAACAGTATAAAGAAACACTTAATAAAACTAATGTTTACTAATATAATGAAATTTTACAGGGTCAAGCATTTGTAATGAAACTTGACATTTTTCATATGACATCAACATCAAAGCATTCAAATACTTCCAAATGTGAAGAATCACTTCTATCAATTTGAAATGAACATAGATGAGCTTCAGGAATACATTGAAGCACTCAAAGCAGAATTTGATAAACAAAGTCAAGACTTCCGCATACATAGATCCTTCTTTTCTTACCTCATTAAGTCTGACATACTTGATTTGACAACTACCCAATTAGAACTTTTTAGTTGGATGGATATTGATGATTTTGAAATGTATCAGGTTGAATTTAGGCTTCAGAATTATGGTCATCAAAATGTTTTGAACTAAGGAAGTCTCTGGGAGACAAAATTTTAGAAAAGTCTGCTGCTATTCTCAACTGTTGGACATCCCTCCCAAGATCTTTCATCTGTTTGAAGGAAATTGCTTTAGCTCTTCTTTCAGCTTTTGGTTCAACTTATTTCTGTGAGCAAATTTTCTGTCACATGAAAGGAATGTTAAGTCCACAACGAAGTTGCCTAACACCTGAACATTTAAAAAATTAAAAACAGTCTATTTCTTTCAATGTAGTTTAAATATTATTGTACTATATTACTGTATAGAAATATATTGTAGAACAAGTATATTGATCTTGACTTGTATAAAAATACGAATGTTATTGGCACACTGAATGATTTTAAACCCTTAGTCGGCATACTGTTATCAAAAGGTTGCCTAACTCTGACCTAATGGAATGATTGTGTTTTGAAATCTTGATCCTTTTATTTTATTAGCTTAAATTTTTCTGAAATTCTGAAAAGTATTGGTTTTTAAAATAGTTTTATTAAAGTTGAAATTAGACTGCATAAAATTTGTTTGGGTTTTAATGGTTTATAAAATCACAAAAAGTATCTCTTCTGTAACAATTAAAATTCAGTGGATACTTTTTATTAAGCTTTTTAGTTGTTGTAATGTATAATCTGTATGCTGTTTTTCAATATCTCAGCATGCTTCTGATCTAAAGTATCAGCACTAGAAGATGGAAATACATAAAGTTCCACTTTTTTTTACAAAAAAAAAAAAAAAATAATAATTTCTTGGTGGAGGCGTGAACAAACACACTTTCAAACTCATAACCCTCTCTTGTTCTGCCATTGTTACTTAAAAATACAACACTGAACCATGTAGCTTAATAAACCGGATAAATAACTGTTAGTATAATCATAAAGCTATACCATATCATAAGATGTTATATTTCTTATTACTGTAAAATTATTTTACTAGTATCGGCAAAGAATTTGTTATTTAATTATAGGGAAGGTAAACTTGAAGAAAATATTCAGAAAAAGAAAAATGATACTATATGAGGCATATTAATTTTATCAAGAAGTTTAAGCAATAAATATCTAATTGCATAATTATTTAATAGTATTAGCAGTTACTTGCTCTATGACTGGTATGGAACTAACCAGTTGTATTTTCAGTTATTGTAGAAAAACAAAGTTGTTCTTCTGAGTTTAGTTTGCTAACATTTATGGGATATCTAGCAAATATCTTAACTGCTTAAAAATGTTAGTCACTTATTATATTACATTTTGTTAGCTACTTCTACATACTCAAACATCTTTACAGCTCCAACACACATACATTGATTAAGAATGTTGTTTGAATGTTTGTTAATTTAATTCTGCATTCTACAGTTTTTAGATGTATATTCATTTCCTACAGGTTTGGGAAATAAAAATATAATTGTTTAATGCAACATTTTTTAGAAAGATTTGCTGCTTACATAGTCTAGATTTATTTATTTCATTTATCAATATAATTTCTTTTTAAAATGTGTACAGCATTTATTCATTCAGTTATAAATAATTTCTATATTATTCTGTCTCCACCTCTTTCATCTTAAAACTATTGAATAATTTTTTAAATAACCACAAATATCAGTGCACTTTCAGTCAGCAGTAAACACTTTTTGGATGCTGTAGTATTTAGGCAGCCATTATTTGACCTCTCTGCAATTTATAGTTTGCTATTAATCCTAACCCTGAATATAAGACAATAACTGATACTCTTGGTTTTATACTTTTCTCTGTGTGGTAGTTTGATTTAACTTGTGAAAATACCTGTTAACATTCTGTGCTTTTCTTATTAAAGATGTCTACTTTTTAATCTTTTATATCTTGCTTTGCCATTATTTAGCATCTACAATTTTGAACATGATTTTTGTTACTTTTTGTTGTTATAAAATGTAAATGAACATTCTGTTACAACCTTGAGTTTTATACATAAAGTGATTGGTTTGTTGTTTTTTTTATTATAGGTAAAAAGTGGCATGGTGGGTGGAACTTCAGATGGTCGTTCGAGTTCTAATCGAAGCCATCCTATTTTATGGTAGAATAAAATCACAAAATTATCAGAAGACAGATAATTTGAGTCAGGTTTATTTTCTTTATATATTTATATATATAAACAACAAACTAAGTGGAGAAGTAATTAACCGCAGTTCAGCATATATAATTGCATAATTTCACAGAACTTTGACAGAACCTTAATACCAATTTTCATTGACAGGATATAAAGATAAAGGTAAATTGTTATAATCCACTTATCACATCCGCATTAGTTGCAACTGTAATGATTACTTCTTATTTAAGTGCTTACTGTTAAACTGAGATAGTAATTTAATTATTGAAGGTGATATTAGGTTAGCGATTAATAAAGGTGCAGTAAGTGGGTTGTTAACATGTTTTGTACAGACATCTTGAAACAGCTGTATATTATGGTGTTAGGATATTAAGAAGCATTTACTTTTTCTCATGTTGTGAAGTAATTTTCTTTCTAAGAAAATGTCTATTTTATGATACACAAAATTAATTAACTGTAAATTTTTACTTCTTTCATAAAATATATTATAAAATAAGATGTTTAATTTTGTTTAGGATAAAATTTTTATTTATTGTTTGATCTTATGAGTATCTATATCTATCAGTTTGAACAGTAATTTTGAGTTTTATTTAGTTATGGTAATTTTAGATAATAGATTATCGTAACAAATAACATAAGAACATTTCTCGAGTAATATTTATTCAGTATCTTTAAAACTAATTTACTTTTTTATTTATGTTTCTTGAAAATGAATATGTTGCATGTCAGAATTATTGTTACATGTGAACTGTGCAGTTGCAAAAATATAAAAACTGCATTAAAAAGCTTCTTTTTTTGCTTTGATTAATACCATATCTTAAAAATTAACTATGTTTCTTCAGGAAGTTCTATACTCAGATTACCTGACTCATTTATTTTACTGCTTATATTTACACATGTGCAGGACTGTACAGTCTTATGTATACTTAGGAGGTATGCATTTATTGTGTCAAGATTAAATTAGAGACATTCCTCTAATCTGAGCAGAATCTACATGTGTAGATACTTGGAGGTGGAAGTTGTTTGATTCATACATAAATAGTTAGTTCTATCAATTTTTTGTGTTATGTAATTTATTTTTCCTTATTGAATTCATTTTATCATTAAAAAAGCTCATATTTACTTTTCGTAAGCGGTATTAATACTGTAGAAAAAACAAAAATATAGAATAAATATAAATATAAATAGATATATATATAGAATATTAATATATATATAAATATAGAATAATAGAATTTGAGAGGCTTGTCATTTCATTTTTGTGGATGGCTACTTAGTAACTGAATGAAACAAAGTGATAGTTTTAGCCCATCAAAACCAAATAAAATCTTAAAACAGAAAGAGCTGTTTTGAACAAAAAAAAATTTTATCTTATCTCCAGTGACCACACAATAAGTATCTATTGAAACTTGTTTTTTATACCAATGATTTTCCAGAATTAAAAGCCTCAAAAATGATATCAGTTTTTGAGATATTAAATTTTGTTCATAATCTGATATTTTTCTTTGGCAAACATGAAGCTGCACTGTGAATTAATTATTTATCTCAGAAACCCTTTATTTTTTAGAATTTTTGTATTCTCTTTTCAATGCCTTGTACATGTATGTATTTCACAGTTTTCTGAGAAATATATGCAAAATTTTAAAAACCAAACTACTGATGGTACTTACCTGTTCTTATTCACCTACATACTCAAATCAGGGGATATGAGTATATTACTTGTAGATCCTAGACAGTATAGTACTCCAATCTCACCCTTCTGATGCAGTCTTTTTGAGGTGTTGATCTTCTCCTTTCTCTCTCCTCGCCTTTATTCCTTCTCCTTGATTAAGTATGATGTGAATTGAGTCAGCTACTGCCTTAGTTCCATCTCTGGTATCGTACTGCACCTCTTACTATTTGACAAGGCACTCACTGTTTTACTGTTCAATGGGCTATGGCAGCTTGTGGTTATAAAGGTTAGTACTGCCTTGCTTATCAGAAATTAGAAGGAAAAGATAATACTCACTTAAATGGTGGAAAGTCATAGTCTACAAACCATCATATTTTTTTTTTCATTTAAATTACTGTTGTATTATAGTATTTTAAAACAGTAAATATGGAATTCAAGATTTGCCACTTCTGGAAAATTATTGTTGAGAATGATTTTAAATTTAGAGTTAAAACTGGTATTAATTCCTCGCGTACTAGGTTAAATTTATTATATGTGGAACAATAGATTAATTATAGTGTAATTCTGTTAATTTATAAAATTTTAAAAGGAGTATCCTATGATTAACTGAGAATTACATTGAATAAGGACCATCATAACTACAATACTAGAGCAAAAGTTAATATAAGCCTTAAAAGAAAAAAAAAATTGAATTCATTGTTTTATAGGGGTATTATTATATACAACGATGTAATATACAGAATAAAGGATATGAGTAAAATTAATATTTTCAAATCAGAAGTATGAAAACAGAACAGTATTTGTACATCTTGAAGAATATATTATCGGTTATTCAGTATTTCATATCTGAAGGATAGAAATTTTCAATTCTGACCTTTAAATATTAAAGTAGGTGAACATATCAAACACCAGAAGCGGAAGAATTTTATTATTTATGTAATAAAATTACCAAGGATGGATGAAATAATGTGGACATCAAAAGTGGATTGGTATAAGCAAAGAAAGCTTTCATGCAGAAAATAAATATGCTATTATTAAATATAAATCTTAGAATTAGAAAGAAATTCCTAACAATATTAGTTTGAGTTGTTTTAAAGTAGTGAAATGTAGACAATAGAAAAAACAGAAAGGAAGATTGGAGTCGTTTGAAATGTATTGTTGCAGTAGGTTGTTGAAAATTAGGCAAATTGTTAAAACTGCTAACCTCAACTTTAATTTAGATATGCAGAAATTCAAGTACTATCAGTGATACTTGTTTTACAGTTAAACTAGTCTGTTATTATTATAAAATGAGTAAATTAATAAATACATCTATTTCTGAATCAGCTGTGTGTGTTTTTGTAGCTAATCAGTAGAAGAATGTAGGAATTCCACTTAAAGTTGAAAAAAGTAGACCTTCAAAAATATTACAAAAATTTTGTTTTACATATGAGATTCATGCAGTAAGCTAAGTAATGTACAATACTGATTGTGAAGGTTAGTCTTAACTGACTTCTTCAAGCTGAGGATTTTTGTTCTTAATCTATTCAAATGACTAGACATTACACTCCTTCCACTGTAGCATTGTGATATTAATTTATTACTGTATAATACTTTTGTTAAAGTAAGGTATAGTAAATCAAATATAATGTAAGCTATATGGTCAGAACTAACATCATGAATATTTCAAGTAATCTTTCCTCTAACAAAAACTTTTTTCAAGTATATCCTAATGCTATAGTGTGCTGTGACATTTTGGTAATGTCAGTTACAGCGTACATTTATTTTCAGTATGTGTTTATTAATAAAAATCATTATATTCTACAATACATTCAATAATTTAATTTTGAACAGTCTTTTGAGTTACTGCTTAAGACTTTCCTTTTTCAACTGAAATACTGTTTAATTTTTAATTGACTATTAAATTCTTGGTTCTTTTTCTAAATCGAGTCCTTTTGTTTTAATATTTGCTATCTTACAACCAAGATTAACTTTGCACTATGAGTTCTGAAAATTACATAAGTATTTTGGTTTTGCTGATCGAGTTGCTATTTGTTTTAAGGAATGGTTGTGATTGTTTTGTGTAGAGGTTTATTATTTTTCTTCTTTCCAGGTCAAAATTGTCTCAATTAAACAACACATTATGTCAACTGTAGATTCACTGTAAAACTGAAATTAATATGTAGGCATATTGCTTAAAAACAAATCTATAAATAAATCCCTTCTGAAACTGAACGCTATTAATTTTATTGTGCAAAAGAAAAATCTTTTTTGTGGTGTGTAAGACACCAACATACATTTCAAAGTAAAAAAAGCTGATTTATCACAAAGTTATTTTTAATGAGTTAAAGAACTAAACAAATTCAGCTACCTTGATTTGCTTTAAACAAAACTAAATAACTAAAATGGTTCCTAAAATAAGTCCTTCTTATTATCACAAGTTAATTTAAAATAATCAACTTGTTAGATCCCTTATTGAACAAATACCAGATAGAATATATAGTTTAAACTATTTAGGTCTACTCTCTAAGTGAAGCTTAAACATGCATGGCATGAACGAACCGTATTTAATAAACTAACGATAGTTTATTCAGTAAAATATCAGATTTATGAATTTTGTTTATAATTCATTCAAAATTTAATTACCAAATCAATCAGTAATTTAAAAAGTAGAATAAAGATTTTGGAATTAAACACATTGAATTCAGATATGAATATGAGCTTATTACTGCAAGTTAGACTATTAGAATGACTTCATAGCTATTGACTATATAACTTCATAGACTAGATAACTAAATATTGACTATATGTCTTCATAGCTTTTGTTGTATAGTAGTAAAGTGTGTTGACATGATTGAGTGTAATGGGGATAGGAATTTCACAACTGTAACCAGCTAATTCTCTCTCACAAATCTGGTGGTAAGTTCAACATTACCAAAAGACATGTCTGAGGAGTTCCTCTGTCTTGCCATCATAGACATGGCCTTCCTCCAGATTGCTTTCTCAACATAACTTTTTATTTTTAACTTGTACCTTACTCTGGGAAACTGGCTGACGAGACAAATTTTATCAATATTATTGTAGTATAGATATGAAGAAATAGAAGGCAAAAACAGGTAGTTCGGATTTTTTAAGGAGTTCATTGCTCTCTTTTATTTCTGTTTCTACCTTGTGATCAGGGCCTCAGTAAGTTCAGGTTTATAATTATGTATTAATCAAGGATCTTGAGAGCTTAACAACTCCACCTTACTAACAGAAGAAAGAGCTGTCTCATATGAGAGATCCAGTTAAATTTTAAGTTTGATCACTTGATTGCATCCAGCAGATATAATGTTACATAGCACATCTTCAGATATCAGTTTATTGGCACGTCTAAAAATTGGATATCATCTTATATAAAAGTTGTCAATGAAGGGTAACAGCTTGGGTTTATAATTTGCTGAAATAACCTGTTTGTGTGATGGTTACTTAAAGATAGCTTTACAGTTAGTAAAAGACAGCACAGATAGTTTCAGATTTATTAAGTAAGTCAGGGATCATATTTCTTTTGAGAAGAGTGGCACAGAAAATGCAATAGTATGTAAAAGCCTTTCCTTTGTCTCTTACAAATTAGAACAAGTTTTTATAAAGCACTTTTCTTAGCAAACTGAATATTTTATAACCTTTGGATATCTGCATTATGTTTAAATGAACCTCTTTTAGACAATATAACACCCAAATGATTGATAGATTTTATGATCTTTTTTTTTAACATCTGATTAGGATAATAAAATTATTAGTGTTTGTTTGTAAGGATGGAAAAATTACAGTCTTAATCTTCTTAACATGATCATCTGTCAGTAAGACTGCAGTATTTTTATCTTATTTTGTAGATCCTGAGGTGTATCAGCTATTAAAATCAGATCATCAGCATTGACAAACAAAATCATTTCATTTGTTGCTACCCATAGACACCTGCCGTGTTATTCATTGTAAAACACTACTCAATATCACTAATGAAAAGTGTAAAAAGAGTAGAGATCAAAGTCTCCTTGTAATACGCCAGTTGTGAATTTAATGAGAGTCATCTTCCATTGAGAGTTAACATAGAACAGTTAGTTTTTCAGTATAAATCTATAAGTACTCTAACAAACTTAAGACTTACATTAAACTGTATCAGCTTTTGCCATAATAAAAAATGCTACACAGATTTGAATGCTTGTTTCAGATCAATAAATATAGTTTAAAGATAGAATATAAAAGAAAGATCATTGGAACCTCTATCAGAGCTAAATCTGGTTTGATGTTCAGAGAGAGAGTTAGTAATACTTGCCCATTTAAGTAGTCAATGTTAAAGTTTTCTTTAGAACGATTAAGGTTATTTTGTATTTATGAATTTTATAGTTAAATAATGTAAGATAATTACATAAATTTGTAATGCTTGTTTATAAGAAATAACACATGAAGTTCTACAAAATCTTCAGACATGAATTAATAAGATTAAAAATAAGATTTTATTCATTGGTTACTGTTTCTTTATTAAATTAACTTAACTTTGCAGGTAATGTTTTATAATAGTATTTTATATTATTGTATATAAATTAATATAGTAATAAATCATTTTATGTCCATATACTGTTGCAGATGTATTCATTTGCATAACTAAAATTGTACTTTTTTTAATGAGAAGGCTTAATAATAGTGAAAGAGGTCAAAACGAAAGGTTTGCAAGTCTTTTGTTTATATTAAAAAGATGTGCAATTGATTTAAAATGAGTATACATATGACTTTAGTATTGATCCATTTAACTCAGATTAGAGATTCACTTTTTCATGTTAGATGAATAAACTGGATTGTGTAATTGTGCTTATTACTTATGCAGAGATATATGCTGACGTCCAACTACTAAGTGCAGAATGCATTGATGTCAATATAGCTTGTATGTAACGAAGATCTATTATATATCTTTATGGAAACATCACCATGTAACCTACATAAAATATATATATATATTTTTTTTTGACAGCCTCCCATCTCCCCTTACACAAATTCCTTACAACTCTTGACTCAGGACAGAAAGGGGATCAGACCAAGGGATAATAGAACAATCTCAAAAAAGACCTCAGTTTTGAAATTAATGGTGTAAATTTGATATATACATTTTTGAAAAACAAATACTGCCTTTCTATTAAAATATTTCTCTATTAAATGTGTATAGCAGTGTAATTTCCAAATTACTGTAACTAGTAATAAAATTTATTTGTACTTTGGCAGTAAAAAAAATAAGTATTTTATCTAGATTGTTTACTAAACTTTTCTATATATATATATATATATATATTGATTCCTATTATTGATGTGATTTTATTCCTTTTAATTGAGTTTTTCTTACAGTGACTGCATTTGTTCTTATACTTTGTTGCAACTAGATTAAGTATAAAGAAGTGTAATAAGAAAGATTACAGTTTTCCTTCACTTGTTTATTCTTACTAAATTAATAAATGTAAATAGTTTATAGGAAGTGATAATTCAAAAAGAATATAGAGTTTTTTTTCTTTTTAGTAGGGATGAGAAAAAGTTGATGATTCTGAAAAAATAATGTATATCATTTTTGCTTATATATAGGTACTTGAATATGCCTTACTTGAGTTTAGTAATAACTGCATCATGTTAGTTGCAGTTACGTGGCAAACGGGTCTTTTCATGATTTTATATATATGTGTATCGTGTATGTTTCTTTATCTAATTATATTTTTATTATCAGAAGCAATGCCTATGCCATCCATATGTATACATAAAATGTTCTCTGTTGCGTGATTTTCATGTTAACTGTTAAAATCAATGTTGGGAAAAACAGCAACAGTAAATATATCTATAGAATGAAGAAGTTTGTTGTAACTTTGCACTTTATGATGGATGTTGAAGGATATATTTCATGTTTTGCTGTTACTTACAATGAAATTATCATACCTTTAGAGCCTTGCATTCCTAATCATCTGTTCTTTTACTTATCTTTGTAACTTATTATAAATGAGTGTTCACCTTCTTGATAACATCAGCAATAATTAAATGTATAACTCAGGGAATGGAGCATATAGGCTTTAAAGATGTGATAAACTTGCTGCTTTTAAATATTATCTATGGGCTTCAATGGTCAATGGAATATTTATATACATACCTCCATTTATATTTTGGCAAAATTACATTTGATTGTTAAATAATTTATGGTTTGGTTGTGAAACTTTATTTATAAATTTGTGTTTTATGAACTTGTTACAGATTTTAAATGAATGCTTTCATCAAGTATTTAAAAAAAAAGGCTATATTATTTAACAAGATCTAAACTCAAACTGTTTTTTATGTTTTGTTTACAATGGATATTTGTGATAAATTTTTATTGTAAATAATTGCAACAGAAGTAGTCATTCCTCTTTATTCCAATTAATTGTAAAGTGGTTTTACTACTGATTTATTTATTAATCATTACAGTACAACACTGATAGTTTGGCAGTCCTGGATGTTCCATTTAAGATTTTAGAAAAACCATACATGTTTTAAATTAAATTTCACACTAGTTAATCATTTAATCTTAGTATAGGTAAAAGAAAAAAATAAATTAATTAATCCAATGTTCAGTAAACCAACTGATTGATTAATTTAAGATTCTAAACTCTTCCATCTGGTTGTTAGATATTTAAGACTTAACCCACTGGGTTGGTCTAGTGGTGAACTCGAAATCGCAAATCAGCCGATTTCAAACTCAAGATTTATAAGGTTTAAATCCTAGTAAAGGCAGTTACTTTTATACGGATTTGAATACTAGATTATGGTTACTGGTGTTCTTTGGTGGTTGGGTTTCAATTGCCAACATCTCAGGATTGGTTGATCTCAGACTGTACAAGACTACATTTCATTTATATTCATACATATCATCTTCTGAAGTAATATCTTACAGTGGTTTTGGAGGCTAAACAGAAAAATAAAAAGTTATTTAAGACACAGTCAGAACAAAGACTTAATTCACCTGGGGAATTTGTCAGTTTGGAAGGTTGATTAGTAGATCAGACTGATTGAATTTTTATATTACTTGGCCTGTAAAGTGGATCTAGCAGGATCTGCAAGTATAATTTTTCAATGGTTTCAAATCTTGGATCATATACTTTGCAGACAAGCACTATGCTAGATAAGAAGCACTTGTTTTTCTGCAAACCACATTTTTTTTTGTATCATTTTATTTTCAAGTGTATTTTTATAGTACTGGCTTCTACACTTCTTTGAAATGCTGTCCTTGAAATTCACAGAAAATTACACTTTTTGCATCTCAAAGGATATTAGCATCTCTTTACACGTTGATGGTAGGATTTGACTTTTTCCTGATCAGAGAATTAAGATGCTTCTACTCCAGGATTGACACTTGAATGATGGTTCAGCTTTCATTACAAGTTGCTATTCATTCAAACATTTATCCCCTTCAATCAGATAACATTTTGAGTTCCTGACACTTATGAAGTGAATACAGTGACCAATTACCAAAAAAATCGAAACATAGCCATCAAGCATTATTGAGGCACTTTTAGTACAGGGAATACTGTCAATTTCAGCAATTCACATATATTACCTGGTAAGGGATCCCACACTTACATCTGTATACCTGATACACATACATCTATGTAATCCAATATTTTTATTGATTAGAATAATTAAAAAAAAAAAAAGAAAGAAAAAGTGTTAACTCAGGCTTAAGTTACTATTAGTTTGTGCTAACAGGGTTGTACTGTATCATTAGAGTAACTTTTTTGTGCCCAAAAAATTAAAGTTGTTTTAGGTCCTCAGCATTGAGGCATTTAGTGGTCATTTTAAGTTTTATAAATTTACTATAGAATCTAGAATGTAGTTCTGCCTGTAGTTTTAAGTCATCTGTAATTATTTTTTATGAAAATTAAAATATAAAATTACTGGTTATTCCTTCTCGAATATTTAATTGCTGAAAGTTATTCTATCATTGTATTCTTGATAATATATCTAATGTATAAACCACATAATATTTTTTATTTTTTTTATTTTATTTTTCACTGACAATTGTGTAAATCGAATGTATGATGACTTGTAGTGCATTTTTCTGCATTGTAAAAACAGTTGTGTAAAACAATTACTGTATTCTGCTGTTGTACACTTGTACATTAACATTTTTAAGTTCCTCTTTGCTAAGACGTGAAAAACTTTGTGTCTGTTATTACTCTGTACAGTGTTATACTAGTAAGGCACCAAATGATGTAACGTTATATATTTATGTAAGAATGAATTGTTAAAGAACAACTTTACTGTGTAAATTAATGTAAATTTGTCTTATTGTGTATTTATTAGTTATTTAATTAGTACAAGCTATTCTTAATTAGTATTTGACAATACAAATTATATTAGATTTATCTTATAAACATATTATACATTAGTTTTATTGGAAAACCATTAGTAATTGTAAATATTAAATCCATTGTACATATTATGTTATTTATTTAAAGTTTAGCAAAAACCATTGACACTGTGTTAACATAAGCAATTTAAAAATATGATATTTTGTTTGTGATTATAATTATTGTAACAAATGGTAGTATAAACTCAAACTGCATTTACATTTCATATGTTTAGTAAATTATAAACTTCATATATGTTTATATGCATATGTACATACCTAATTAATTACGTAATATACACTCACATAAGTAAGTAGTTATTTGAGATTGTGGGTGCATGTGTGTGTGCAAATTAGAATGTATGTATTTTTTCTTTTTTTGAAAACTTAATTTATCTACATTTTGTGTGTGTGTGTGTGTGTGTGTGTGTGTGTGCATGCACAAGTACACATTTGTGTATACATGCTTTAGGTATAAATGTTTATTATATAATCACATTTTGATTATTGTG
>JAAAKQ030216442.1:13537-32813 GCA_010016005.3 Zanna intricata | reverse complement strand
AAAACTGTGGTAATACCTTGGATAGAGTAGAATGACTTAAGTTGAGGTTTGGACCCAGAATGGTACAGTTTATCTATCTGATAGGTCTTCATTGAACTCTTTATAATTTTTTTTTTTAATATGTGTAAACAGATTTATAAGAGTTGCAAGTTTTGATATTTGAATTTAATCTACATTCAAATTTTTTTTGACTTGTTTAATTTTTGTTTTTCTGTTATTTCTTTTAACGTTTTATTTTTAAATACCTGTTCCTGTTGTTTTAATATGTTTTATTACTGTTTCAGTACTTTTGTCATGAGTCCTTCATTTTTTTATCTGATCTCATTTAATTATTCATTTTAGTTATATTTTGAGTACATTATAAAACTGAGTACTTGAACATGAAGGTTTTTTACCTTCTTTCAATGTATAATGTATGCGTTGGTATAAGGAAAGCCAGGGTTGCACAATTGAATAAAGTTGCTTACAACTTTTATATGATGAGATAGAGAAGTTGTTTCTCAAGAGAATTATGGAAGTCTCTTGACAAGAAATCTCTGCCTGAGATTGACAACAACGTGATCTGGTTGCAGGGACGTGCAATGTGTCAAACCAGTGCTCATTTAAGTGTCCTCTACCTATTGTACTTCATGAAGTAAAGTCTTTAGCACAAGATTTTACAACTGATAACCACATACTTATAATTGATGATATGAATTCTATTGATAAGTCACTGGTGCAGCTTCATGGTGTTAAAACAAACATCGGGTAAAGAAGTTGGACTATAAAAGGCCGTAAAAGGTTTTATGTATTGAAATACATCATAGGTTTGACAGTGGTCTTTGAAACATTTAAAAGAAAGTGAAAGGTCTCATGAAAAGGTGTATTGATGTGATTTTTTTATTGTTTCTTTATGGATCAAATGTGGCTCTTGCATACCATTTGTATATGTGACAAGGATTTTACTTAAATTCTTATTGCATGCAATTATTATCAGTGTAGCTTTGTCACAGGATATTCTGAGGAAAAGTTTTTTATTATTGACAAGAGGAATTCTTTAGTCTTTGAAACTGCTCCTCTCTTAAATTTCACATAGCTCTCGTCATAGTATCCGGGTACGTTTAATAATATAGTAAATCATATTAACAACTCTGTGCTAAAAAAACAGAAGTTTTCATAATATTAATACATCCAATATCCTTAGCTTTATCCCATAGTCCTTAGCTTTATCTCATTATCATGAGATAGATTTTTCAAAATGGTCAACCAGTACAAAAGCCATTTCTGAGCTAGATAATTTCAAGGTTGCTAAAGCTAGCAAAAAATCACATACATGATTTTTCTCCATGCAAAACGGAGATTATGTACTCCGTTTTGTTTTTACAACTTATAATCACAACTAATGATGTTAAAAAGTGTAGTTTATAGAACTGCACAAAAAATGAGGAATTAAATGTTTGTTAGAGACTACCTGTTTGTTAATGTTGAAAGTTATTCTGTATTCTAGTAATAAATTAACTCTGAATATTATTAATTCAGTGAGCTCATATAAAATTGGTTTTCATAGTAATTTATCAATCTGATTATACACAATCAGTAGGAAACCTTTTAAATTACCTAAAAAAAAAAATTTTTTTAAATCAATGTATGTGGCAGTTTTAATTTATTTCTAAAATGTTCTAATTTTGCAGCAAATGAACTCTAGTCAGGTTGAGATGAGTAATTATGGCTAAGTACTTCCATTTCCCACACTACTAGATTTCAAGTAATACCTTGCAACATATTGACAGTATTTAACACACAACTATATAGTCAATTTAAAAATTACCTTAAATTTTCAAACATTTTGTACAGATTTTGGTCTTTCATTAGAACTTCAAGTTAGAAAAAACATATAATTATAATGAAAAGGGGTAAAGATTTCCTCTATTCTTTTAAAAGGTGATCAATGAGAATTAGATTAAACTGTTTTAACATTATTTTACAAATTGGGAAAATAATAACATTCATATTATTTTTGATGAAATTTTTAATAATTTTTTAAATTTTTTTCATAAGGTGTCTTTATTTTGCCCTTTAGTAAAGATGAAGCAGTTTAAATAGTAAAAGGAAAACTTATAAATTACTAATGGAATTGTAAATTCTGGCCGTATACTAAAGAATCTCTGTAAAATGTTAAATCTAAGTTGTCTAACAACTCCCAAAATTATTTGAAAAATCACTAATTGGTGTGCAAATATGTAATGGTATAAAAACAAATTATCTAATTATGGTTAAAAATCTTATTTTGGGAATAAAGTTAAAATTATGTGGGGCATTAATGAAGTAAAAATAGTTATGGAAGTAAAACTGACTTTGTTTTTTGTAAAAAAAATAAAAAATAAATAACTTTCCGTCATCTCAACCTCTATTCTTAGAGAGGAGGAATTTAATAAATTCTTTTCTGGTGTGTCAAATAACAAAAATATTGATTCATTTCAAAAAGATATTCCATCTGTTTAGTTTTGTTGATGGATTAATATGTTTTTTACCCATTGACAGTCAAGAAGTAAAATGTAGTATTTAAAATTTGTACTAATGGAATCTCTCCTATTTTAAAAGAAGGCATAGATATTATAATGTCCCTCTTACAAATTTAACAGTTCTTTTATATAATTTATTATTTCTCACTTGTCTTAAGACTTTCAATGTTCTTGAAACAAATTATTCAAAATTATTAAAATTGATCAAAAATAACATACTGATAAAACTTAAGTACGGTTTTAGGGGAAAAAATTTACTGAGCTATTTTCCAATTCTTAGAAAATATTTTAAATACTATACAAAAATAACAGAACTTCCCTACAACATTTTTTTTTCTTTGGTTCTGTTAATGAATTTAATTTTGCTTTTCTTATTGATAAAAATCTTATGGTATTAAAGGAGTTACTTAGAGATAGTTGAAAAGGTGTCAAATGGCAGACAGATGAAATTTATTTTTTATTTTTGTAAGAACACCCATATTAAATTTGAACTTGCTTCAATTTGTTGAATGTAGAATGCAGAATAAAAATGTGAACCTCCTTACAGTATGAAAAATCTCAAACTTCCTGCATGCCAATTATTCAACACTGAAGCTAGGATGAACTTCAGTGAGCAGTTACCGGAATCAGATATTGATTGGATATTATTGAAGGTCAATGCACAAAGGTTTATACAAGACCACTATCTCAAGCCAGAATGGTCCCATATTTATACTGACGGCTCTTTGAGAGAGAATGGAGAGTGCATTGGAGATAGTATCTATAGCTCTCTTTTCAGTTTTTATTTATATGTAGGATGAAATCAAACTCATTTTTGATGGAGAGCTAGAGGCAATTAACATATTGCTTTACAATAGCTGCTGGCGAGATCTGGAATTCCCCAGAAAGCCGTATTGTTTTTAGATTCTAAATCTGTTCTCCAAAAGATCTCATCATTTTGTCTACCAGTAATGTTAATAATATCTGAAATGAGACGGTCTGTGATAGATTAGGTGAAGTTAACATTTCAGTTATCGTTCAGTGGATACGATCTCACATTGGAATTGAAGGAAATGAGAAGGCTGGTTTGTTGTCAAAATGAGGAACTGATTAATAATGACTAAGACATGTAATTTGTCATACCACTCCATCCATTAAAAATGTCATAAACTGAAGGTTTAAATAAAAGTTCCTGAATTATCTAGCAACTCAAATGTAAATTAAGCAGTATATAGCTCTAATTAATGGTGTGAATATAATTCTTGTCAATCTTTGAAGGGAATCTGTGGCAGTCTTCAGGATGACTATGGTCATGACTGTCTTGCAGAACATCTTTTCAGGATGAAAATCCTCACATCTCCTGTGTATATTATCTGTAGAAGTAAAGGTTCTGTATGAATTGCAGACATTTAAGAGTATGTAAAGAACTGATTAATTGTACAAACATGATGGAATATTCTATTTTTTTTTTTACTTCTGGAACCACTGTTAGGTTATATCTTCAGAGGATGAGATGAATGATTTGTAGTGTGTATGAAAAATGCCATGCCTTACTGGGATTAGAACCCGGGACCTCCGGACGAAAGGTCGAGACGCTACCACTCGGCTATGGAGACCGGTGGAACATTCTATTGGAAGGTCAGAAATCTAATGCTGTATCAATAGATTCAGCATTGAATAAATAAAAATAGATAAATATATTTATAAACAATAAAAAGGGTGATGGACTTAAGCTACTTCATGGGTGACACAGCATTCTATTTCTTTTTATAAATTGTATTACCAAAAGATGATATTTTTAATCAGCTTACAATCAGCCACATATGTATTTGACTAACCAGTTGTAAAGTGCTTATGCGATTCCATAATTACTAATTTTTCTGAAGAGTTAGGTTAGGTTGAAGTCTGCTTTTTAAAGAAAATTTGTAAAAAAAAAATGGGTTTTTCTACTGTAGAACTAAATCCAAAGCTTTAGTGAGATGGCAAATTTTAAAAAAGAGAATTATTTAACTATCTAAAAATTGGAAAATAGTCTGTGGTAAAATGTTTCCTAAAACCATGCTGAAGATTGGTAATATATTTAATAAAAAAAATTGGTAATATATTTTTAAGAAAATTTTTGAGTCGTTTTACAAATTTTTTTTTAGTAGAAAATATGGGTATTAACAAAATTCGGTCTATAACTTTTTAAATCAAGTACAGATTTTTTTTATTGAAGGAGTGATAATGGAATCTTAAAACACATGGAAAATATCTCATTGGTAAAAGATTTGAATAAGGTCATTAATTTTTTTAAGCAATTTTTTTTATATTCCTTTTTAAAGAATTAAAAGCAATCATCATCAGGTAGTCTATAATTTGACATTTGTAATTTGAAGGTGTTTGGTCTTAATCTTATTCATTTCTCAGATCTGGAATGCCTTTTGTATGATTAGTTACTTCACATAAGCTTAAACATTTAAGCCATGAGTGACTAGGATTGAAACCCAGGACCTCCAGATGAAAGGCTATGTTACTGCATTGTCATGAAACTAGTTTTAATTCTAAATTTTTATATTCATATCTAAGAGATTACATACTCTGATTTGTTTTTACAACTTATAATCACAATTAATAATGTTATAGTTCAGTATTTTGCAGTGTTGTAATTTTTACAATGTTAAATTCAGATTATTTCTTATCAGTATACCATATGAACTGCTAGACTGGTTTTACTATGGATAAAAATTGCATTATTATGTTACTTTTATTTAGGAGATAATTTGGGTATCAACAGATTTTTATTTTACCTCTTTTTTGTTTGTTTATTATTATTTTATCTATTGTTAAATTTAAATTGTATATATTTTTAATTTAAATTGAAAAACAAAATATTGTTATTAGTTTTATTATTATTACTTTTTAATTGCTGTTTTTCATTTCTGTAGATAATAAGTAATAATGTAGCTATTAATAATATAACAAGATAACGATCTGGATTAATTTTATTCAGGTAGTAATTGTACAAATTATATATATAACTATTTATCCAAGAAGTTCAGGTCTTGTAGTCAGACATAAAACCATTTTTGACAGAGATTTCATAATCCAAAAACAGTTGCTTATCTCAGTTTTCTAGTTGTGCATAGGAAAAAACACACACATACAGAATGAAAAAATAAACTATTTTTTCTCAAATTGATTAGAAGGTGTAAGTAGTTAAACATACAGGTTACTTCTCAATTTCTGTGAATGTGTATTACAAAACTTTGATTTATTTTTTACTTGTTTCTATTTTAAAGGATAAAATCTTGTTGTATTTGAAACTAATGTTGAGTTTATTGATCAGCTGCTATGTATGACTGTTTTTTTATAAAAGCATTTCCATAATGTGAAGGTAACATTTTTCAAGTAACATTTTTGATCCTATGTGAGATGGAAAACACATTTCCTTACAATTAATGATTCTGTAACACCTGGAATGTTGAAGGATGTGAATCAAAGTAAAATGTTAACAAAATTGGAAAATAAAACCAAATAAGTTTTTTGATTTTCACAAAATATATTTAAAAAACAATAGTTGTTTCAATATGTAGTACCTTTCTCAGATGCTATGTACAGAATACACCAAGTAAAGGCTTCATCCATTGATTAAAATGATAATGGTATGAGCCACTGTAGTCACCAAAGTTAAAAATACTGGTTGTACAGTTCACTGCATGCATTGAGATTACATTTAGTGGCATGTAACAACAGCACTTAAAAAAAATAAAAATAAGAGACTAATCAAAATGAGGTTTTCTCTATTTGGATAGTCTACTAATATTATCTTCTCATCTGTATCCCTTTTGGAATTCCAGAAGTTTGAATAAATCTTTCACCAGTGTTTGCCTCACTGATATAATAATAGATTTTATCAAAAGCTTTCCAGAAATGGTCAGTATAATTTTTCCTTATTACTGTGCACAGTAGTTCCATAATTGTGAATTGTAATGTATTTCTGAGCAAGTGTGACATCTTTGCGCCAGCATGACTGAACTAATGGAAGGTGAAAATGAGTAGACCACAACTTCAAAGTCTAAGCTAGTGTGCAGTGGAGTGTGGTGTGTGTAATGTGCTAGTGTCATTACAGTAATTTCAAGTTTTTTTCATACTGATTACTTGCTACTAAGTCAGTAGATCACTTAAGCAATCCACTAGTCATTTTTTTTTTTTTTTTTTTAACCCTCGGAACCACCGTTAAGGGACCTCTGGGATGAAAGGCCGAGACGCTACCACTTGCGCCGCAGAGGCCGGCCAATCCACTAGTCATTATTCTAGCATTACTCAACAAATACATTTGTGTCATAAATCAAAATAACATATTCCTGGAGCTCCTCCTGAAGAAAGTTCCTGATGAATATTTCTGTCCCATTCATATCTGAATTGTGAGAATTGGTAGATTTACAAACGAGTAAGAAGGCATTCTTTATAGTAATTAGTTTAAAAAAAAATTAAAAATCACTATTTTTAATTAAAATTTTTAAAAATGTAATTAAGAAAGAAACAACAACTTTACAAATAACTTCTGAAAGATTAAAAATTGACCAACTGATACAAGTTTATTACTGTTTTGCTCATCTAACTTATTAGATTAGCACTGTGTGCACAATTTTTGTAAATATCCAAAATTGTTTTTTTTATTTTGATTAGCTCAAGCAGTGAGTTGCGACTAGTTTAGATTCTCATGTGTGGTAGGTTATCAATCCTTTACTAGCCAGATTGACATTCCCAACTGAGCTTGAGATGACCTATGAGTAGAAAATGTTCTGAGTGTAGGTTTCTAGGTAAGCAATTATTTACGTTTGCTATTTGGAAATGACTGAGAACCACTGAAATCAATGTTGCTTAAAATGAGAAAATCTCATTTTACTGTAATTTATTTATTTTAATTATTATCTTTATGTTCTAATATATGATTATTTATTCACACAACTTCAATTATTTACTTTTGCTTACGATGGATCTCAAGTAAAGAACTGGTATTTAAAAATGTAATTCTTTTTAGTTCATGATTATAGTTCTTAGTTTGTTGTTAAGGTTAGTTTTTTTTATAGTTATTTAATTTTAATGCTTTTAGCCTCAAATAATTAATTTTTGGAAGAGATAAGTTAGTTTGTTATTTAGATAAGTCACTGATATCAGAATGGTTGTTACAATTTGTAAATTTATTTAATTATTGATGACTTTGTTTCATACTGGATAAATATACTCTGAATTAATGCATGTTAATGTAGAATTAGATTTATAAAACTGAGCTTTTATCCAAAAGTGTTGCTGATCATTGAGTACAAGGTATCAATAATGATATTTAATAGTTTGTGTTAAATATTTTTACATAAAAAAAAACTACCAAATGAGTGTTTAATGAACAATTATAAATTTTCTACACTTTACTTTATACTTCTTAATATATTAATTCTCATTCTTCTTTTATTTACGATTTTGTGTAAAACCGCTTTTTTTGTGATTAATACAATGTGTTTTTTTTTAATACTATATATTGCTATGATATTTTTCTACTATACTTATATTTGTAATTTAGATTAGAGAAGTATTTATGATTTTAAGAGTAACATTTTATTAAAAAAAAAAATTGTGATTATATATTATATCAATTTAGCCGTTTTTAAAATACAGTTTTTAGTTCGATCTTCCCAGTTGTCTGTTCACATTCTCTGAATACATTCAATTTTTTGGTTGTTTATGATCAGATAATTACATTACTGTATGCATTACAGGTTTCTATATAACCTGTATGTAGTACTACCATTTCATTGTTAGGTTAGACAGAGATGGTGATTGAGTTTTTAATATAATCTGTTTTTTACTAATTGACAACTGCATATCTTTAATGGCTGAGTTTACAGTTTGCATTGTAAAGATATATATACAGTCTGTCTCACAGGAAAGGTGACTGATTTTATATTTGCGTGACTACTAACGATCTCTGAATGGATGCATGAATTAACTAGCGTGGTATTCCAACTCCTTTCATTTTAAATTTAACAGCACTGGCATCACAAATTACTCATAATATCCAAAACTTTTAACAGTATGTTTTGAATTTTGGTTGTGAAAGGAGTAATGGAGCAACATGCAAACATTAAGTTTTGTTTTACATTGGGTAAAAGTTCCAGACACTTTTAAAATGATACAAACCTGTTTGTGGTAGTGAATCAATGACTTGTAAACATGTTTAAAACGTGATTATAGAGAAACTGAAGATGATCCATGTTCAGGAGAGCATCATTCACAGTTCAAGTAGAAGAAAATGTTAAAAAAATGCCTGAAATTCTTCGAAATGATCGTTTTCACTTATTAGGTTAATTGAAGAGATCACTAGAATTCCTAAAACAACTGTGCATTGCATTCTAACTGAAAATTTTGGCAAAAAAAGATCTGTTGTTGCTTTGTGCCCCACTCACTCACTGATTGTAAAAAAAGATTGCAGAGTGGAACACTGCAGAGACATAAAACGATCAGCTGCTAGGGACCCAGACTTCATATCTTGCATCGTAACATGATGTTTTCAGTGTGAATCACTTACAAAGCGCCAAAGATAGGAATGGAAATATCCAGAATCTCCAAGACAAAAAAAAGTGCGCTTGCAGAAAAGCCGTGTCAAGACACTGCTCACTGTTTTCTTTGATTCAAAAGAAATTATTCATAAAGAGTTCGCTCCGGAAGGTCAAATGATGAATGCAGATTACTATTTGGGTGTTTTAAATCATTTATGGGTGACGATTGTTCGCTTTTGACCTGAATATCAGAATCAAGCAACATGGTGTTTGTTGCATGACAATGCATTAATGCACAAAAGCAAGATCATATGCAGTTTCTTGGCTCGAAAATGTGTGCTTGAACACTCTCCTTATTTGCCAGTTTTGTCTCTGTGTGACTTCTGGTTATTTCCAAAACTGAAAATTACAATAAAAAGGAAGCATTTCAACATGATTTCAGATATTTAGAGAGCTGTGACCATGGTATTGCAGGTAGTTTCAAAGGTTGAGTATCAAAATTTTTTCGGACAATTTTTCCAACGCTTCCATTGTGTATTGACTTACAAAGAGACTATTTTGAATAAAAAGTCATATAAACTAAAAATAAAGAACGTCTTGTATTTTATTTCACAGCAATCACCTTTTCTGTGGGGCAGACTGTGTATGTGTAATACTCTAAAACACATGTATTTGTAAAAGTTATCTGTTATTTTACATTTAGATATGACATTTGCTTAAATGCAATAACAAAGATTAATTACTTATTAATTAGACAGCTGGGTTTGTGTGTTTTAATAATTACTATTTTATTATAATTAGATGTATTTTTTGGCTTGGTGTTGTTAGGTTGAAGATATGTGACTGTACCTTCTTTTTTCTGAATCCTTACATTTTATTTATAAAAGACATTCTTAATTAGATGTATATAATAGCAGGTCAGATAAGTTTTTTTTTTTTTTTTTGATAAATAATGAAATACTTAAAATATACAAACATTTATTCTCATGTGTTTTTATTAATAACAATCAAATAATTAATGATTGTTAATAGTGCTTATGATGTATAAGTAGTATTTGTGGTCTAAAGTATTCTACACTTGATTCTGAGCGTATTTGTAGCAGATGATGACAGTTTACTCACATGTTCACATGAACAGTTTGACACGGCCACTATAGGCTGTTATAGAGTAGGATATTTCCTTCCACTCCTTGTTGTGTTTTTTTTTTGACACCTCTTATCATTAACTGATTACCATTTTCAGTGCCAGCCTCTGTAGCCGAGTGGTAGCGTCTCGGCTTTTCATCCAGAGATCCTGGGTTCGAATCCCAGTCAGGCATGGCATTTTTCACACACGCTACAATTCGCTCATCTCATCCTCTGAAGATATAACCTAACGGTGGTTCTGGAGGTAAAACAACAAAAAAGAAAAAAACCATTTTCAGTGTCCATGTGTTACTCGATTGTGTCATGGTAAGGCCTTTCCATCCAAGTAAGAGTTCAACCTCTCATCCCCCTCCTGCTTTCATTACCTCACTTTTGCATTTACATATTCCATTACTGCTACAATGATGGAAGTCTCAAGTCAGATGTACTACTTCGCAAAGTGGTGTACAAAGAGTCAAGGGGCCAAAAGAATTGGAAAGATGTAGTAGTGTCTAGGTTTCATGAGAGTATATAATTTTAGCAGAAAGTACATATGCAAAATTTCTATCAGACTTAAAATGTTTATGAGTTAATAGGGAATATACAGACAAATGTTCTACCTCTATACTCATTTTATTTGTGTAAATAACATGTATGGTAGGTAAATATGTTTTGAAGGATTAATGTAGAGTATTTTGAATAACTAGCATCGGCACAAATATTTTGTAATAGGATAATTATTTTGTATTATAATCATTTTAATACAAACTGAATAGTTGTTGCATTAATATTTACAAAGAATGTTCATTATAGCTATGATAAGTCTTCATTTTTAATCTGTTATCATAAGATGATTTTGATTCTAGAGCAAAAACAATGTGAATTTACTATAGATTTGAAAGTTTGATTGTTTTCTAATATTCAATTATTAATTAGTTTTAATTGATTAATAATTAAATCCACTTACCAACAATTTTATGTATTTAGTCCTAATGTTTTCAGAATTTAACTATTCCATCATATAATGTCCTGTTATCATAATTTGATAATTTATCATATAATGGTAGTCATAAACAGTTATAATATTAAATAACATTTTACACAAGTTTTATTTTTCAAAACATTTTACAAGTTTTAGTTTTGAGTTGCTGATGATGGAATAGTTCAATCTCAGAAGTTCTAGGACTAAATATATAAAATTGTTGGTAAGTGGATTTAATTATTAATCAGTATATAATTGTACCAACGGGCCATGCTTGATGAAATGATTATAATTTTAATTGATCTTCATCAATGCTATGTCAATTGTCATTCAAGCTTAGGTGGCACTGGCAAGATGTTGGTCTAGAATTGTGAAGTAAGACAATCTTTCTTTTATTTCAGTAAACACTGCCACATAATGATTGATGCAGTTTCCAGTTAAAAATTTATATGAAAAAAAAATAACATCAGTGTGTACTGATGGCAGTATACTATAATGCTTAGTACAATCAATAGTGATTGATCAGGAGAGTAGTTCAAGGAACTTTAGGCATTACTTGTATTTATTTAAAAATTTAATTCACCTGTTGGTTTTACAGCAGATGTAAGCTACCTATTTTACTGAAATAAACATAAAATATATTACAGAGCAACTTTCTTTCACATTTATGGTCGGTGAATCCATTGATGGAAGTTTGGCTGAATAGGTTTTTGAAGTGAGTTAGATACTTTCATGTCAGACAGTTTCAATGATCAGCAAAGTTTTTCTAATAGAAGACTTAACTTGGTCTTAGTTGGTTCTTTACTATCTTTAAGAATAGGAAATTTTTTCACTGTACATTTGAGTCTGTCAATACAAAATTAATGTTTAGTATCTTTGTACATCCATCGTAGGTAAAGGTAATCTGTACTTCAAAGGGATTCTGTTGCAGATGGATGGCAACTGCCTTGAGAAATTGTCGAATCACTTCACTGTTCTGATGAGAGGGGTTGTTAGTATCTTTATATGGTACCACTCTAACTAGATCTTCACTATCTGTCCTTCTCTCTTATCTTTGATTCCTCCTCTAGTGATGTTTTGTGGGTTGTGTAATCTGTGGAGCTATCTAGGGATTCTGTTTCGCACGTGGTGGCCAAAGAAGAATATCACGAGGCCTTTTAATACATGTTTATGTAAGGCCAGCGAACACAAGAATAATATTCATTGACTAGGACATAGGATTAACAAGAAAATGAACATAATATTTGATCTAATTATTGATTATTTATTGTTCTTCAGAATATTAGGAAATTTTAAAACACATTATTAAGAATAATATAAATTTATAAAATAATTTAATTTATTTTATGCATAATGAATTTAAAAATTCTACAATATATAATCTGATTGGCATATTAAGGGAAACTATTTATGTAGCTAAATACTGTTCATATATTTCAAAATTTATATAATGAAAAGACAATCTGTAGCATGCAGTACTAACAAACATATCTGCTGCATTTTATGGCTCTCCAATTTGAGCACCACTGAACAAATTTTATAATAGATACTGGAAAATTAAATTATCAAAAAAATTTATTGATGTAAAATTGTTTTGTTTTCCAGATCAGTTACATTTATATTTTCTGAATTGCCTTTAAATTAAATTAAATTGCTAAAATTTTGACTTGTCAATAATGTTTGTTGATCATTGAATTTAGATGGTGTTGTTTTTATGTCTTCAGTATACGAGTACTGATACAATTTAGTTATGAGTGCTATTGTCAAGTCATAAGTGTTGGAATTTAATAAGCATTCTGAATTCACATATTTTATTTACTGGATGGATAATAGTTCTGAATAACTGCTATTAAAAGTCTTTTATTATAATATTTTATGAATATATTTGTTTGAAGAATGCAAGACATTTGTTATAATTTGACTGGAAATTGTACTGATGTTAAACTTGTAGTAAAAGTTTTACTTTGCCTTTTAAAGTTTATGTACACATTAATAATTTATTTTACTATAAAAATAAAACTAAAACAATGTTTCCTTGTTTTAGTTGCTGTTTATTTTCTTATTCTCTTTAAGTTGGTCTCTATATATACTCCTGATAAATTTTGTTGGGTTACTATAAGTATTCATTTTTTTTTTTTTTGTATTTACCTTCTTAAATGAATACTAAGATTGATTTGTTAATTACATTTTATGTTATGACATTTAAAAAAAAATGAACTTATAACTTTTGATTCATATTTACAGATTTAATCACCTACATTGTATTCATTTGTAAAATACGGCATAAGATTAATAGTGTTTTTGCATTCTCTGTTATAGTATTTATTAAAAATCAGACATTATTTTAATTCATTTGTTTTTTTTGGAAATAATATAAATGACCCTTAATTGATTCGAGAATTTTACTGAAATCAAGCATTTCATTATATATATATATATATAAACCTCTATAAAAACTGCTTGTTAATAGTTACTGTTACTTATCATTAGTATTGATTATATTGACAGTTTGCAGTTGTAATTGGTTGACTGTACCACTTAGTGTCTTAGAATAAATTCATTATCTGCAACAACTTGATATTTATTTGGCTGCCTCAATGTAATATTAATCTATAGTGTAGTCTATTTTTTCTTTTTTAATTATGATATGATAGTAGAATCATAATAGTTTAAGTTCTGAAACTCTGTTCTGTAAAAAAAAATGTGGTCAATTGACCTTTTACAATTAATTATGTTTGTTCATATTCTCTTGTTTTTTGATCTGAGCCGATCATGAATGTAACAACAGTTACAACCCATTCACATTCACATTGCTGACTTTTATTCCTTATTCAGTGGATTAAACATTTTTGTATTATTTCACTAATTTTCAAAATTTGTTATATTTGCGAAGTTATAATTTCAATATAAGCATGCCCAGTGTGCTGCATAAATGTTATGACTAAATTTCAGTTAAATGAAAAATACTTTTTGATTTATGAATTGGTGTGATATAATAATAAATATTATAACGATTTAAAAAAAATAAAAACATGATAAATTTCTGTTAAATTATAAGGTTGAATGATTTGGTGAAATTAAAAATCAAACAAATGGTGACAGTACAGTAGAATTAATTAGTTTTAAATTGACAATGACAGTAAGGTAATATATAAGAAACTATATTTCTTAAGAAAGATTTGTTAATGTTCTACATCAAAAAATGTTCTCTGCAGAATAAAAGATATAAAATAAGTAAACATTAATAAATACCTTAGTGTTAAAATATTAATAAATATACATTTAATTTAAGTATCTTTACTTGAGTGGATTTTATTTTACAATTTTAAGAGTTTATTTTTTATCATAATCTTTTTTTTCATATAAATTGTTATTTCCGCCAAATTTATGTTTTGTTTTCATTACTATAAAATGCTTTAACAATAATTTGGATATTTTTATGTTATTATTTCAGGTTTAAAAATCAATTAGATAATAGGTAATTCAGTTTAATATCGTACTGGTTAATATACAGAATGATAATTTATTTTTTCAAAAAAATATTTGTTAGACCTAACTTGTCTTATATGTGCTTCTTCTATTTTAATAATAGTACACCTCTATGTAGAAATTAAAATTAAACTATAAGGGTGCTCTGATTATTGGGTAATGATTGAAGAGTTTCTTAAAATAACTGAAAAAAACTCAATTGTATGGTTTGAAGAACCATACGTTTCTAGTATTATATGTGATTAAAAATTATCAATAAAAACAGAAATAAGTAATTGTGGATCAAATGATGACATTAGCGACTTAAATGTGTGATAAAACCTGTTACAGAATTACTTACAACCTTAAGCGACTGTTTTATTATTTTACATTAATTCATTGAAATCTGTCACCAGATCAGTTTGTATTCAAGTTATTGTTTTTATGTTACAAATATCACTTAAAAGATTCATCTTAGAAGTCATCTTTTAAGATGAAGATATAAGATGACTTATATCACTTATATCACTTCAAAGCTATCTTCTGATCTGGCAAACAGGGGAAGTATCATGGCTAGTACCATAACCAGTTTTTTTTGTATATTTGTTATGTTAATTATTCATAAAAACTGCAAATGGTTTGTTAGAAAGGGAACATGTACATATGGTTTGAAGGTAGGCTCAGATCCATTCACTTCAGAGTGTGAAAAATGGAAAAAATAAATTGTAAATCATTAAAATATAACTCTAGATAACTATTTTGGTTATAATTACTAACAGCAGTGTTACTGAGCTTTTCAGTTGAATCGTTCTTACAAAATTTAATGTTGAAGTGTAATTATATGAAATAGTATTGCAATTTTAATAATAAAGCTAATTGTTGTTAGTTTATTATTATAAGTGTTTTAAAGCAAAGACCTGGTGTTTTCTTAATTTATTCAGTGCCTCTTTTAATGTTTAGTTTCTCATAAGATTAAAACATATTTGAGTAAATGATATTAGTGAATATAGTTCTGTTTAAATGTAAGATTATTTCAAAATTTGTTGGATATATTGAGAGCAGTATTTAGATTATGCCAGATGTCACACTGTATTAGGTAATTTTGGGTAACATAAATTATTATTTAATTTCTACTTTAGTATTATCAGAGGATTGTTAATTCTAAAATACTACTTATATGTTGTATGTCTTTGAAAAAACCTTTTGTTCATAATCTAGAAGCTGTGGTAATGATGATTAAATACATTGAAGAGAAGTTTATATGCAACTGTTATCATTTGCATTAATTATACTACTTGATTTTTAGTAATCTTTTAATGAGAAGTAACATATTTGTTGGCTGACAGAAATGATAAAAAATAAATATTTTGAGTTATTGATCTGTTTGAAAAAAAACCAGTTTGACAAAGTATTAAAGTACTATACTCTCTTTGGAGTAAAATTTATTTTTGTTTCATGATGCAGTAAGTCTATGCTATGGAACAATGATGTAATCTTTTAATCGAGCTCTTAATTAATCAGGTCATAATTATAGTTCATCAATGATGTAATCTTTTTTCAAGTTAAATTTTTCATGCATACAAACCCCTGACATTGTAAAGTCTTTTAAGTTGTAGATTTTTATTTCTTTACTGTTACATAGGTTTGGTTCCAATTTTTTTTCAGGATTACAAGCCTGTGTTCAGTGTTGGTATCTAGGAGATAGTCAATACAATTCTGTGGTACCTAAGGTGCTCAAGGTGGTAACATTGAACTCTTAATTTTGTGTGTAGATAACTGAGTGAGGGTTAATAAATAATTTGTTTTATATCCAATAGGGTTCTACGTGTAGGAGTTTCTACGATTCTAAAAGTTTGCTGTAATTCTTCTAATTGTCTGCCTAACTATAAAATTTAAAAAAATTCAACGTGATTAGTGAATTTAAATTGGCTAGATAATAAGTATTCTGGGTAATTTTTTTTTTGTAATACTATCAGAGTTTTTATATTTTTAAAGAAAGAGAATAATTGTATTATAATTCTAAACTTTTTATGTTACAAGTAAAAATGATTTAAAATAGAATTAACAGCACAATCTTATTTTTTTTTTTAGAGAAAGAAAAGTAAAGGTTAATCTATTAAAATCGAAAATACATATTAAAATCAAAACTCTTAAACCCGCCCCCCCCCCATCTTGACTCAAAATATTAGATATAAAGTCTTCTATGCAAATTTAATTTTTTTGTAAAAGTTAATGCAACCATTTTACTATATTTAACGTATCAATATTCACATAATCATTTAGAATCTTATGATAAAAGATGTACTCAAAAAGCTGTTTATTAGCTCTAAAAGAATTATAAATTACAAATTTAAATACATATTTTTTAACTAAAATAGTCTGAAGAGATTAAAGCTTGTTTAGCTATGAAAAACTAAGGTGTTGTATTATGTTGTCTTGCTGTCTTAGTCATTACTTTAATAATTTGCTTTTTAAATATCCGTCTGTATAGATCTAATTCATTAGTGGTGATTAATTCATTTGCCAGGTTATTGCATTATAATTATTTGTAAACAGATAAGAAAACGAAAATTATAATTTTTTTTTGTACTAGTAACCTTTTAACTACTGTACTAGTAACTGAGTACTTTTATTACCTTTTCCATGAAGAATTACATTATTTTTGCTAATATTTTGCATTATATTTTTTAAAATTACATCTGCATTTTTATTGAATTCCATAATCAGATAAGATTTTTAAAAGTTAATACAAACTATGGCAGTATAAAGGTAGGTATTAAATCTTTTGCTAGAAACTATTGATGATGAGATATTTTGTGTAGCATATGTTTGATCTATTTGTAGCTTTGCTCAGTTTAGACTGCTTCTAGCCTCCTTAAAACCGAATAAAAAAGACTGATAGCAAAAAAATCTCTTGAAATAAAACAAGTAACAAAAGCATAATTTATCATTGTTAATTATATGCTTGTTTATATCTTGTTAATTATGTGTAACATTTTTTGTTAGAAAAAAATTTCCGTTCTTAATGACATAGCATGATTAAACCACATCAGCATGATGACCAGAATCAACTACTTCTATACAATTGAAGCAAATTTACTGATAAAGTACATTATAAATTACTAAAATAATTTTGGAATCTATGCAGGCTAGGCTATTCTTTATGTTAGACTGAAGTGGCAACAGATATCATTGAGCATGTTTTATCCTTTACTGTTGTTTACAAATGATATAATAAATCTCTCTGTCTTTTCTGCCTAATCTGACAATATTTTAGTCCACAAATATATTCAAGCTGAATATATTTTTTTAATGCATACGTTCGTTTTTTTGTTTTGGTTGTAAAAAAATAAATATTTAACAAGAAAATAATTTTTGAATAGTTTTCTCAGCATTGTGATTGTCCAAAATGGTCATGTTTTAATTTATGTGGCATACTTCCACTTGTAAAAGAGCACCTAAATTCAGATTATTGATTTACATTTCTTTTTCAAACTGAAACATGAGTTTATATATTATTTTAGTAAGCATCTCAAATTAATGAAATTATACGTGAAAAGTAATTGATCTCAATCATTAAACTAACCTGACACCAACTAAAAAATGTTTTTTTTTTCATTTTTTATGACTGTATAGGATCACTTTAGTCAGTCAATTATCCAAGTTTCTTTGAAGGGACTGTTCGGGCCTTCCTGTACTTTTTCATAAATTTCAATCTCCATGCCCTTTCTGATCTTGAAAATGTTCATATTGTGAGTTTCTTTCCTATTAGTGTTTTTGTCCTGAACTTTTTCGTTTAATTTTATGTTGTCTGTGGTGAAAGGCCAATTTCCTTTAGATCCTCCTAATTTCTCTGACCCATTTGCATCCTATCTTGGTGTTTTTCAAGTCGAGATTGTACTGTACCAGCTGTTTCAGATGTTTTGAATCTTGCATACTCATGATGTGTCCAAAGAATCCTAATCTCTTCTTATGCACAGTATCATTGATGTGTTCTAACTCTTTATACACAAGTTTGTTGGGCGTGATCCAACATTGCTCTTTTTCTACTTTTTGTTACTGTAGATTCTACCAATTTTTCTTTCAATTTTTTGGAGTCTGTTGGTCTTTGATTATTTCTTTGGATGGAAGAATGTTTTTGCTGCATATTTGGCTCTGATTTTATAACTGTGTGTTATTAACTAAAACATGTTATTAGATTCTAGAGATATTCTAAAGTCATTTAAAAAAAGTTACAATACAATCATTTCTAATTCACAGAGTTTGTAATATGTTTTATATGTTATATATATATTAAATGAAATTTAAACCACCAAAACACAGTGAATAGATAAGTTAAACTTACCATATCAATTCCAAGAATCAATTTTTGTGGGATCCCACATCTTCAGTGATTAAATTCTATAAATACATTAAAATATATTTATTTTATAATTTGTTAAATTTATTCAAACTGTTTTCTTTTTTTAAATTTTGAAATTTATTATGAATGAATATTCATAACACCTATTCCAATACTGGACAGATTCTGGTGTCCAGTACTGGAGTAATGCAATATTTAAAACAATATATTGTTTTAAAGTATAAGAATATTTAACTATGAGTAGTATTTGTTTTAGAGTATGTAATATTCAAAAGAGAATATTATAATAATCCTATTATATTATATTAATATTGATATT